>CAUYQG010035862.1:0-24636 GCA_963574415.1 Tarsius wallacei | reverse complement strand
CGAGGGGTGGGTGCCCAGAGCCTCCTAGGGTGACCGGAGGCTCAGTCTGGGATCAATGCAGTCAGGGATGGAGCTGAGACCCGGACCTTCCCACCCACGAGGGAGCAGCCCGGGATGCAATAGCCGGCCCTGCGTCGGACCTGGGGTCCCTGAACCGTGGACCAATGCGTCCAGCTGTGGGCAGTGGGGTAGGGGAAGGAGGGCAAGAGACTTTTTGGGGAACTCACATTCGGAGAATCTCACAGTTCTGCCTGTGTTGCTGCCATCTTGACCACAATCCTCATAAAAATTTTTTAAAAGAAAATGAATTGCCATTTGTAGCAGTATTGAAAAGTAGAAACATTAAGGGGTGATTGGGCCATGAGAACTTCACACTCATAGGTGAGTTCAATGCCTTTAAAAAAAGGATTTGGGGGAGGGGACTCTCTTTGCTTTTCCATTCTTCTGCCATGTGAGGAAGAGTATTCCTCCCCTCCAGAAAATGCAGCATTGAAGTTGCCTTCTTGCTAGCACAGACCATGCCCTTGCCAGACACCAAACCTGCAGACATCTTGAACTTGAATTCCCTAGCCTCCAGAACTGTGAGAAACACATTTCTGCTCTTTATAATTGATCCAGTTTCAGATATTCTGTTATAACAGGGCAACACAAACTAAGATACCCTCTTCAACCCCATATTTCCTTACAGTTCTTGCCCTGTCTATCGTTAAATTCACCTTCTTTTCCATCTGGAGTCCAGCCCATAAAACAAATTAAAATGACACTTTTAGGTTTTTATGGTATCTGTCTTCTCTTGTAAGCATAAACTGTTGAATGTTCCCTCCTTGAAATACTGCCTTTGTCTTCCATGACATAACTCATCTGGTTTTTCTCCTATGTCATTAGCTATTCTATCTCAATACCTTTTTCAAAGTCCTCTTCTTATTGTTCAACTTCTGTTGTTTTCACACTCAAATCTCTTCTTACTCCACAGTATCCCTAGTGGTCTCATTTAGTCTCAAAGCTTCAGTTATAGGTATGACCATGAAATATTCATCTCAAGCTTAAATCACTCTTAAACTTCAGATAGCTAAATATAGATAGATGATAGGTAGATAGATAGATAGATAGATAGATGATAGAGATATTCTCCAACTGCCTTTTGCAATTTTTAAAATGGACATTCCAAAGTCATTTTACAGTTAACAATTGCAAAACTCAACTCCTAACATTCCTGTAACAGTGCCCTGTCTCTTATCTTACCACCATCAATTTCACTACCCACCCAGTTGCCTAAGACAGAAACCTGGAAGTCATTCTCAATTCTTTACTCTGCAGCACTCTCAACATTAAATTAAACATGAGGTGGTCCTGTTGATTATATTCCTTAAATGCATTGCCAATCCAACCACTTCTTTCTATCTCTTTTACCACAAGCCTGGTTCAGGTTAGGCTTTCTTCCAGGGTCATTGCCACAACCTCTTTACTAGTCCTTCAGCTTTCAATCTGGCTCTTGAAATACTTCCATCTTAATGCAGCCAGTGTTATGTTACCATATCTGATCATACTACCAACTTACTTAAAAACCCTTTAATGAGGGAACTCTTCTACACTGCTAGTAGGAATGCAAAGTAGTTCAACTTCTATGGAAAACAGTGTGACAATTTCTAAAAGAACTAGAAATTGACCTTCCATATGACCCAGCAATCCCCCTTTTGGGAATATACCTGGAGAAACTCAAATCCTTCTACAAAAAAGATACCTGCACATGCATGTTTTTTATGGCACTATTCACAATTGCAAAAAACACGAAATCAACACCCATCAAAAGTAGACTAGATTTTAAAAATCTAGTATATACACACGATGGAATATTAAGCAGCCATAAATAAGGACAAACATACAGACTTTCCAGCAACTTGGATGGATTTAGAGTCTATGATACTCAGTGATCTATCACAGAAACAAAGAACTAAGTACCACGTGTTCTTACTTATAAGCGGACCCTGAACATTTACCATAATGCAGTAAGAAAGGGTTTGGCAGTAACAGTATACCACTGGGGCGGCGGGGGTGGGGGGGGAGGGAGGAGTGGAGAGCATGCAACATCAATAAGCGTACCTAATCTCAAATCAGACAAAGTGGGGACCAAAGGGAGGGCTAAACTTTACCTGTGCAATGACCACTTGTATACCTTATCCTGAATTGTACCCCACATCTTTAAAAAAAATCCTTTAATGAATGTCATTGCCCTTAATATGGCTCACATGACTCAAAAGCTGTTTGTGTGCTTACTCCTGCTTACCTGTGCAGCTTCATCTCTTACAATTTGGCCACTCCAGTTTCATGTTCCAGCCATGATGAACTTCTCTCAGTTCTCTGAACATATCCTCTCTCTAATCTCTGACCTTATAAACTGTATTGTGTGTGCTGTTCTCTTTGCATGAGACCCCTCATGTAGTTAACTTCTGCCAATCCTCAAGTCTCACCTTTTTCCTCTAGAGATCCTTCTGGGTAACTTCTCTTTCTTATAGCATCCCACATACTTTCCCAATATTTACCATGATGCCTCAAAATTACTTGCTTATTCTTTCTCATTTTTCTGCCTCTATCATCAGACTATTAAGCCACATGAGAGCAGAGACCTAAGTTTCCTGTTTCCTCTTGTTCTCTAGCTCAGTGCAAGCATACATTATCTGGGCTCAAGTATTAGTTAGCCAACTGAGTAATCAACTAAGATAGTTTGGCGCAGCAAAGTAGTTTACAAGGCAGGAGAAGGCACATTCCTGAGCAGCCAGAAGGCAGTGAATGGGCCCTAAGACATATGGAAGATAGAATAGGGTGCTGAAAGGAATGGAGTTTTCAAAAAGTGGAACGCAACTACTTCACCAACATAATCAGAAACTCCATGAATGTAGATGAGCAAAATTAAGGAAGAGAATCTTCAAGCTGATTAGAATTAGGAATAATTAGGAAATATTTTAGAATAGTAAACAACCAGTTTGCTCAGTTCTTTTACTTTGAGAGGAACTTAAGGGTAGTTTTAGCCCCGCCCCTATCACCTAAGGAAACCCTCATTCTAGCTGAGCTCCGCTCTTATCCTAGGAAGAGCTTTGCACATTTTTTGCATATGTTATACAAGATATACTTTAGGACAGACCTGTGAATGCTGTGTGTCATTTTAGCACATTGGCTTTGAATCCCCAAAGAGCGATAATGTCAGTCTGTGAATTGTGTTCATAAATATACTGGAAAACACATCACTGTGGAGCTTGGCATGACCCGGCATATATGCAATAAGAAATAAAATAGGTGATATGGGGCCTGTAGAGAGTATTCCTTGCACACCAGATCCTATTCCCTTCTTCAATATCAAATATCATTCCAAGGTTTGAAGGATAGTAGTTTTAGTTCATCTTCTCAGGAACTCCCTGTGGGAGGAAATTAACAGGGAGGCAGATTTCAGAGCAACATATGGAGGTTTTTACCACCCTCAGAGCTGTCTAAAGTGAGAGTAAACGAACTGCCTCACAAATACAGAAATTCACTTCTCTTTCAGCAGAAAAGGAAAAACTAGATTTTAGTCTCAGTGGTGATTTGGATAGAGGAGATGTGATGACCTCTAATTTCTATTCTGATGATAAAATTCTATGATGCAATTTTTTTTTTGATGAATCAGAGCAACATGATGAATATGAAT
This sequence comes from Tarsius wallacei, assembly GCA_963574415.1. Classification (NCBI taxonomy): domain Eukaryota; kingdom Metazoa; phylum Chordata; class Mammalia; order Primates; family Tarsiidae; genus Tarsius; species Tarsius wallacei. Next base: position 20,957 of record CAUYQG010035862.1, on the reverse strand, counting down.
TATTGTAATGCACAGAGATGCAGTAAGGTCCTTAGGGTTTGCGAGGTGCGTTCAACTGCATTTCCCTATAATCATTGTTCCAGGAAACAGTGTTTTTGCTGTTAATCTGCCCTCATCCTGTCCGTGCTACTGCCCAGGAGGGTCAGTTAGCACTACATATTGCCTCTTCCTCTGAACAGAAATTCTTCGTGAACAGGAAGCAAATCTACTTTTGGTACCTAGAATAGGGCTTTGCTCTAAAATTTTCAGCAGTGTGGTACTCAATAAACAGTTTATGATGGAAGAATGATGGGAGTCTTGTTTTTACTCTTTTAGGAGAGAATGCTACTCTTCATTCACCACAGTTTGGAAAAAAATTCCTGCTCCATGCATTTACTCAAAACCCAGGCCACGTAGACTCTTTGCCCTTCTCTGAGCATAACACCTTGTGCTAGATTCTTCTTGTGACTTGGAATGTCAACTCTCTCTTTTGTCTTCCAAATGCTTACTCATCAGTTCAGATCCTATTGAAATATTTTCTCAGGGATGCTTTCTTTGGGCATAATTGACCATTCCTCTTATGTGCCCTTACAATTTTATACCTACTTTTGTTATACAACTTTAATGTTTTATCATAACCCTATGTTCCCATTTATTTAGCCAGTTAACTCTGAGAGCTTCCTGAGGGCAGAGTAGCCCACCCCTAGTATAATCAATGCCCAGCATGTAGTAGTTGCTCAATAGATAGCAGGTGGTTGCATGACTGGTTAAAACAAATCAATGAGCCTCTATCTGGCAAAGAAATGCATACAGCTTTAAGGCATTCATCTCAGGAAGCATTTTTACCCACTTTCTAATCCCCAACTTTGTTCTAGATCTATAAATTTGACATCCAAATTAATGGGTCATATACTACTATAATGAAGTTTACTGGAGATATGCACAGACAGGCAGACAGACACACACACACTCAAACATCCTTATTAAACTTTAGAGCTTTGATATTTTGACAAATTTTAAGAAAATTATTTGCTATCACTTTAAGGATCATATTTTTGCTAGAGAGATGTGTTGTAATTAAGCCAATATCCTTATTAGATTTAAACTGGCCATAGAATTATGTAAGGGACAGTCTAGGAGAGAGTGCCAGGCTCCAAATTTAAAAGAATATACAACATCAGAGGAAATTTATTCACAACATAATGTGTTATTGGAACCATTAATATATAGATACATTAAGCCAGGCGCAGTGGTTTACGCCTATAATTCCAGCACTTTGAGAGGTGGAGGTGAGAGAATTGCCTGAGTCCAGAGATTCGAGACCAGCCTGGGCAACTTGGTGAGACCTCATCTCCACAACAAATCAAAAAAATTAACCAGGTATGGTGGTGCTCGCCTGTAGTTAATGGCTACTTAGAAGGCTGAGGTGGAAGGATCACCTGAGTCCAGCAGGTCAAGGGTGTGGTGGCCGTGAGCGTGCCACTGCACTCCAGCCTAGGTGACAGAGTGAGACTCTGACTCTAAATAAATAAATACATAGATGTGGGCTAACATGTGCACTGTAATCAGAATTGCAAACACTGCCTCTTCCTCTCATCTGCCATTAAATCAATTAAAATATTTGAATAGTTTGTCTCATCTCAATTATTAAAGAGCAATTATTATTTTAGTTAAGTTTGTACACCTTTACTATGAAAATAAAATTCTAAAAGGAGAGCTTGGAGCCTAAACCTTAAAAAATAGTTCTGTTTGTTAATTACATTCATTTTTACATAATAAATGTGCCTATATCTGATTATACCATTTTTCTGCCTTCCTAATTCACTGCTGCTATAGACTTTGTCACTTAAAATATTGTTGTCCATTTTTTCATAGGCAAGAGGGACAACAAAGATAGTTTTCCACCATCATTATGGCCATCCTGACTCATGCCTGCCCCTGCCTCTCCTCTGTAGTTTCCCTGGACCATGAGAGTTGTGCCCCACAGACCGTGTCTTACTATTTAAGAACAGCAGTGACTGAAAGGTGATTCCATGTCACTTAAACAAATGGAAGAATTTAATGAGGAAAAAAGTTAGATGTTTCCCTTCTTCCTCATTTACATAAGCTACTCATTCCTGATCATGGATTTACAGTAATACAAGACATTTCCGATCATGTCAGAGAATTGTTTTCAAAACAAAAGCCATTAAAATTCAATGCTTTTTTGAATTGAACATTTAGAGCACTATTTAGATAAAAGAATAGTGGCTTTTGAATGAGAATAATACAATTCTAAAAATATATAATATACTTGTACAATAACAATAAATTTCATATAAGTAAAAGACAGAATTTCTTATCAATTGGTCTTAAGTAGATGCTTCTCATTGTGACTAACATTTTCACTGAGGATTTTAAAACCTAGGTTAGGAATCATTTTTTTAAAGAAATTTCAAGGCATCTAAGCTGAAAAGATGAAATATCTTACAGGTTAGAAGTAGTCTATAACTTTTTAATAGTTTGGCAAATAATGTAAATTAATTGATCAGAGCTCAGAATGACTTTTTCCCAAAGAGATAATGTTTTACATGGAATTGGTCTGCAGGTCTACCCACAGAAATATTTTTAAACTATAAGATAGTTTATTGTTTTTTCATAATGATACTAAAGATGATCTACATTCCCAAATCAAAAGAATCCTTTTAAATTTTTTATCGGCGGGGCGCGGTGGCTCATGCCTGTAATCCTAGCACTTTGGGAGGCCAAGGTGAGGGGATTGCCTGAGCTCATGGGTTTGAGAACAGCTGGGGCAACTTGGCGAGACCTCATCTCTACAATCAATCAATCAATCAATCAATAAATGGCCGGGCGTGGTAGCAAGCACTTGTAGTTACCGGTGCTTGGAAGGCTGAGGCGGAAGAATCACCAGAGCCCAGCAGGTCGACGCGGGGGTGGCCATGAGCACGCCACTGCACTCCAGCCTGGGCAACAGAGTAAGACTCCAGCTCAAAAAAAAAAAATTATCACAAATATTTTGGATAAGTGTATCCAAAGGAGAGATGGATTCTTTTCATGTTTCATGCCACAGCTGTGCTGGTGCCCTCAGTAGGTACTTTGCCTAATGCATAATCAAGTGCTGAGCATTCACACAGAGCAATGCTTTAGATAAGAATGCATCCTCTATTCCACATTGGGTTGCCTGGTGCATGTGTACTTCACAATGTGAGACAAAGACCGGTTCCACACCATAGCCCTGTGTGTGTCCCACTGATGTGGGACAGGGGCACTTACAAAGAGTGAAGAACTATAATGGGATCTGAGGAAGAAGAGGGAAAAAAGCACGGGGGTGGAAGACGACAGACATTGGGCTAGAGGAATGTCAAAGAGGAGAGGAGAGGAGATTACTTATTCCACACAGGACAGCCAGACCCTCTGGTGCCTTTTTGGGGGTGGGGGGTATTTTTCAAAGATGACACATTAGAGAGGGTTTTTCTGAATTTGTCTTTCCCAATAACCCTCCACTGTTCATCTCAGTGTTGTTTCAAATCATGTGTTTGCTTTGGCCACCAACAGGTAATAAGGCAAGGCAGAGAAGCAGTGACCCAAACCTGCAGAAGAGGCAGTAGACAGAGGGAGGAAAGAAGTTGAAACTGGAAGAGATGGCCAGACTGAAGGCTGTCTACAAGCAGAGGAAACCATACCAGCAGAAAAGGAGTTCCTGGATGACATGTGGGCGAGGATGGAGTAAGTGCAGATGGTATATGAGGTAGGAGGTCCTCTACAAACACCGGTACAGTAATTCTCCACCTCTTCTGTGGGGATTGGAAATTTCAATACCACATTTGTATAATAGAGCTCAAACTTGTTCAGCTTGCCACACCACAGCCAGTAAGTCAAGAGACAGGGAGTTGGAGCCACGAAGGCAAGTTTGTTTCAGAAAGCCAGCAAACCAAGAAGATGGTAGAGAAGTGTCCTTAAGAACCATCTTAAGTCATGCACACTTTGTGGAGATGGAGGTCAAGAGAATGGAAATCAAGAGATGGCCAAGAACCACAAATCTCTGGAAACCTGCAAGATTTGGAAAAAGTTGTGAATACTCTTTGTCCTTGGTTCATGGTCTTCTTGTTCCTTTAAATCTTTAGTAAGGCCGGGTTGGTGACTCAGTCTGTAATCCCAGCACTTTGGGAGGCCTAGGCAAATGGATTGCCTGAGGCCATGTGTTGGAGACCAGCCCAGGCAACTTGGCGAGACTTCATCTCTACAATAAATCAAAAAAATTAGCCGGGTGTGATAGCACGCACCTGTAGTTTGGGCTACTTGGAAGGCTGTGGCGGAAGGATTGCGGGAGCCCAGCAGGTAGACATTGGGGTGGCTGTGAGTAGCGTGCCACTGCACTCCAGCCTGGGTGATGGAGTGAGACTCCAACTCAAAAAAAATTTTTTTTAGCAAAACATAGTATGCATACTTCTCCTTTTTTCCAGAGTTAGTCTGGACAGCTGCATACTTGTTGTTCCTACATTATCTTTTCAGTGTTTCAGAGTTATTCTAGCCTGTGTGCAAGAATGAACAGAAGCCAGGGGTATCCCCTCTTAGTCTAAAATGGAGTTATTTTACCCTTTTGCCATTTGACTGTTACATTATCCTGGTTTCAATTCTATAATGGTCATGGAAGATTACAAACCCAGGCAAATGTTATAACATTGGAGTCCTTTAACCTGGACACACTAAACAAGAAATAGGATGCTTGTGGCAGACAGTCACTGAACTCATGGTCAAGAAATCTGAGAGTTAACCTCAGCCTTGCCCCATTAACTCTTTGTGTGATTTTGGACTTCATTATCAGTGTATTATAGGGTGGGACAAAATTCCATTATCTCTAAAAACCCTTACCACTCTTCCTCAAGCAGGCTTCTTATTTCTTGACTGAGTAAACACAGTTTTGCTGGATTATTAAGCAGCCCATAGGCAATGATTCCAAAATGGAATGTAATGGACTGAGCTGCTAAACAATAGATCCTGTTAATGAGACTTTGAAAGTAAGGAAAATCCTAATCTGTAACCACAAAGCCACCTGCAGAAGTCAAATTGTTACTTTTTATATAGTAATTTTTATGTGTAAAGTTGTATCCTTATTCTAAATACTTGTATTTATAAAATAAGGCAATATTATTCAAAATGGACTTAAGCAAATAATTATAATACTCTTAATTTTACTGGCAAAGTAACTCACCTGGACAGCAGAAGTCATTCTGGCAACTGCCTTTTCCTCGTTCTTAAAAATATTTCCACTATAGAAGTCAATGTACAAACCTATTATCCAAGTGACTTTTATCCATTACAAGATGTATTTCAAATTTCTACTCATAATTTCATTACTTTTCACGAATCACAAAATCTTTTTGAAATTTAAACAAAAATAAGGTATAAGAATGGGGTTTTTTTCTGGTGAAATATTAACTCTGTGCTAAAATGGAAGCTAACATCTATGAACATTTATTTTGTGTGGGTTCTATGCTAGCCAGAAGCTAGTGCACCCAATGAAGCAGGCAAACCTTATTATTACATCTTTATTATACATGAACATTTGAACCATTTATTACAGGACAAATATGTGCTAAGTGGCATAACCAGGATTTTACCCAAATCCATCTGATTAAATAGAATTCCTCAATAGAGAGAAGAAATGCAGGTCATTTTCTGCGGTTTAAGATTCTTCAATTCAAGTTCTAGTTTTTCCACTGATGCTTCATAAATACCAGGTATGTATAGTCCTCAGTGCCCTGGAGCCTGTCTCAGCAGGTCCCAGCATGTCTTCTGTCTATAGATTTGAGATGCCACAGAATTACAGGAGTCATTTGCTAGTATAACCTTTCTGAAAACCTGCCTCCATCCTCTACCTTATTTTTCAAGGCATAGAAGTCAGTAAAATTTGTGCTACCTCTTCCTTCTAGAGGTTGTGAGAAATTGAGACCCTTTCATCCTCACAGATTAATGGGAAATCCTTGCTATTTGAGGCAGTTTCCACTGGGGACTTCTGGTATACCCCTATTTTTTAGCACAAGAAAGATGAGTCCATAGAGTTCACGTATGTTAAAGTTATACAATGTCTGACCTATTTTGAGGCCAGTCTGTGTGACTCTGAGACACAATGTTGGCAATTTAGCAGTAGAGACGTGGCTTCAAATTAGTCAAAGTCAACCTGATAGTAAACGGCACAGCAGCCCATGGCACTGTCAATTGTCACATTTTTCTTTTTAAAATAATGACAAAAGAGCTCATATATTGTACTATAATGTTTAACTCAATGTACCTAAGTCAACAGAAGTATAACTGAAGGTTAACTATGCAAATCTTTAGCTTTAGTTATCTTTAAAAAAAATCTAACAGTACATGCTTCCTTATTTAATGGTGAGACATATGAGTCACCATAGTACAAAATTAGTCATGACTGAAAGACTAGCTTTGAATAATTACATTCATGATAAAAATAATGATATTACCATAATGTAAATCTGCTCAGTAAAGGGCATTACTCACATAATTTTATAGTGCAAAGAAATCAGTGGTGCAATATATGTTTCTCAGCTACTCTTTCTGAACAGGGATATTCTTTTTCTTGAAAACCTTGAGCATTAAAAAATTCACACCTAGTGGTAGACTTTCACTTTTAGTTTTGCTCCCAGAGAAAATCTCTTCACATGTATTATTCATTTTACATGACATTCAGATATGTTTTTATCTATCATTAATTACATGGTTAATATATTAATAAATAACTGCCAAGCTCAGGTTAGTATTAGTGTTTGATATTGTTTCTAGAGAATCATACCAATTTTCGGTCAAATTTTATGGTATGTAGTCACTTAATTCTTCTTTTTTAGTTTCATGTAATAATTTATTAGTTACTAATGGTTTTGTGTAATAATTTATTAGTTACTAATATCGACAGCTTTACCAATTCTTAGGGTTTAATTAAAGTATTAAAGGGTTTATGTAGGATATTAAAGCACAGACAAACACACACACACACACACACACATAGTATGGTGGTTTAGAGTCAGAGAAACCTATGTTAAAGTCCTATACACATTATGAATAACCTGTATTAACTCATGGAATCTAATACCTGCTATAAAATACAAGCACTGGACTGCATGTGGTGGCTCATGCATATAATCCCAGCAATTTGAGAGGCCCATGTGGAAGGATTGCTTAAAGCCAGAAGTTCAAGATCGGCTTGGGCAACATAGCAAAGTCCTGTCACAACAAAAATAAAAACAGGCACTAAACCCTACATCTGTGGGGCTCAGAGGTGGGTTACCTATCAATAAGGTCACCACAAGGTCCTTTCCCTTGAAACTCTATGCTATAATATTAAGGGACACTGCTTCACTTTTTACCAAGACTATTATTATCACTATTATTATTATTGGCTGTCTTTCCTCTTTTTTAATCCCTTTACACATCAAAAATATAGTGCTCTTTATAAAATACAAAAGAGATTTTTATCTCTCTACTGCTTACAATTCATCTATCCATTTATCTGTCTACCCATCCATGTATCTATTTACCCTTTATCTTATTATCTCAGGTCATTTCAATGATATTGATTTATAATTCAGCTGTATAGTTTGACATTATTTAATATACTATTCAAAGGTCAGTGTGAGCCATAAAATAAAAAAAGTTCAAAAACAAAAAATATATTTTCCATTCTTTATAAATTATAGGAAAGTTATATTGGACTGTGAGACTGGCATCTGCATTAATCATTTTGTGATCTGAAATATTCAAGTTCTCAGATTTAGATATAATTAGCTAAAATTAAATAAACTCTGCCTGCATCATAATTTTTAATGCAGCATAATAAATCATTTCAAAATGAACCTCTTACGCATCATATACAAGTAATTCAGGTTTTATCATATTATAAAAAGTTCAAATATAATGAAGATGCTCTTATAGCAGCACAGACGTGGGCACAGATGCTTAGGGCTTGTTTGATTGTTTGCACATTTGTTTGTTACCGGAAATGCTGTACTGGATTCTCTAGTATGATCTTTATTCTCATTCCAGTGTTGAGAAGTTTATTCGTATATTTTGGATTTATTCTAAAAAAGATCAAGACCCTGAAGGACCATAATCACTAAAGGGAAACATATGCCTTGGTCATCAGTACATAATACAAATATAGAGAGCAATATACCAGAATACATTAGAAACTATTTGCATTGTGATATTGTTTTAAAAACTAAGAAAAAACTACCTTTGGAGTATAATTTACCAAAACAGTCGGTTTCTCACCATCTCAATGCACTTAAAAAAATGTGTCTAAATTAGATTGCACTGCTTATTCTTTTCCAAAAAAGGAGCATCTATGTACTTTGCTATAAACTACAACAAAAATATGGAGACTCTGATCAATCCAGTCATTTCCACTTGAGGAAGTAGCATGTTGTTGGGGAACCAAGATCATATTCCCCATAGAGGTGTTTAGTTTCCTCTTACCCTACTGTTACTGAAAACAGGTACAAGTCCAGGAAATATTTGTCTCTCCTCTTTGCATTCTCTTCTTTCTTCCTCGATGGTGTTACATCATGTTTTGCTTCAGAATTGTGCTCAGGATAGATCACATAGATTCAAATGTAAACAACTCATTAAAGAGATGAAACATCTTGCATTTTCCAGAGATGTGTCCCTTAACAGCAGACCATAAATCTCAAATTAGAGCAAAGCTTCTGAAACTCAGTAAAATCCCAGAAACGTGAAATCCTTGAGAAAAACAGTATTCCTAAATTCATCTCCTGCAGATTCTGCTGTAGTAGATCCAAGCGGGGTCAAGGAACCCAGGTGACTGAAAATTCCCCAAATTTGGAAAACACTGACTTAAAAAAAACATTTTGTAGATTTCAGGCATCTGTGAGTAAGTCACAGATTCTTTCTGACAAGGCTGTCATAGGAGTGTGGTCACGGTTTTAAAATTACTTACTTCAAGAAATTGGGGAGCTAGCTGGTGTGTTTTGTAAATTCAATGCAAAACAATTGCATTGATCATCTTTAAGACTTGACTTTCCATTTTCTACTTTAACCAGCTCTATACTAACAAATAATAAATGAAAGACCTCTCACAGGAGCTAGTATTTCCTACCCCTTAAAATTAAATGTAGCTACAAACATTTAAAAAACTCCTATTTAAGACCAATTTACAAGTCAGTTAAAAGCTAGCCCCTAGTGTTTAATAAGACATTTAAAAAGAAACCTGTGCTGGAAGTCAGCATCTTAATTTTCAAAATGGAGATTAAAGATGGAAATAAAAATGATTATGGAAGCAAATTGAGTGTGACATGGGAACCATTTAAAGTCACTTGGGAAATAATGATTGGAAAGGATTATTACTAGAGAATTTTGACTTTTTTTTTTCCTGTTCTGAGATGTGGGGCACTAAATTTAACCTTTGTGTCATGAACTATAGACTACAGAACTACTTTTTCTTCAACATTCATGTAATATTAAATGAGTTTCACCTTGCATGAGACCCATGAGATGTAGGTGAAATGACTATTTCACTTTGCACTCACAGTACCAGAACTTTAAAGAAGTCAATGGTAAAGAAAATCTGAAAATGGTATGTGATCATTTCATTTGTTTACATATTCCAAGAAATTTAGAATTAGAAAATATGTTACATTCAACTCTCCCATAGGGGAAATATACTAATAAGATTTGGTGGTGTTATTGTTCGTTGTTATTGCTTTATGAGCATAAACTTCATTAATAGAGTGGGAATAAAATAACATTCAAGTTATCTGTGCTACTTTATATAACCAAAGACATATCAACTCTGAACTAGTTACCAATTAAACTTGTGAGCTTGGGAAGTGACTTCAGCTCTTGGATCAGATTGCAGATTCCTCATCTGTAAAACGAGAGTTGGATTGAACAAACTTTAGTGTCTCTTGTAACTGTAACGTGGTATAGAGTGGCTTTCCTTGATGATTGGTACTGCCATGATGGTCAGTGATGTGAGTTGTCTACTGAAGATGTATGAGGAAATTTTTATGCTTCTTATACAAATGTACTGTGTCACCCTGCTAGGTCACATATCATGGCACTTTACTTACATTAACTCATTTAATTCTCTCAACAGAACTATAAAGTAGATATTATTAATCTTGTCATTTCCATGTTATAGACAGGGATTGTAAGGCACAAAGAGGTTACGTAACAGGGAACAAGCCCTAAATCACTTAGCTAGTAACTAGCAGAGCCAAGATTTGAATCCACGCTGTCTAGTTCTAAGGTATTTACATGCGTAACCACCATGCTCTGTCACCTCTCTGCTAAATTGTATGAAGAACAAATTTAGCTCTTATTGCTAAAGCTGGGACTGGGAAAAATGTTGACATTGGGTCAATAACTTTATTGAGAAGATAAACCAGAGTTACTAATTTTACCTGGAGGATCATAAATGCAAAGTCAGTTGCAGAAAACCACATGGTCGTCTTACAAGGTCCAGGCATAATGGATGCCAAACAACTCTCAGGGGCCCAACCAAAGTTATAGACAGTGTGGGGTCAATTCCAGCAATCAAATCAGATGCTAGCCAAGCTCGGTGGCTCAGCCTGTAATCCCGCGCCTTGGGAGGCTGAGGTGAGTGGATTGCCTGAGCCCGCGGGTTCGAGACCCGCCTGGGCAACTTGGCGAGACCTCATCTCTACAATAAATCAAAAATCAGCCGGGTGTGGTAGCGCACACCTGTAGTTCCGGCTTCTTGGAAGGCTGAGGCGGAAGGATCGCCAGAGCCCAGCAGGTCGAGGCTGCGGTGGCCGGGAGCGGCCACTGCACTCCAGTCTGGGCGACAGAGTGAGACTCCAACTAAAAAAAAAAAAAAAAAAATCAAGATTTGTGGAGCATTACACAGGGTGCTCAACAGGATCTTTCCTTAGTTGTGGAGAATAATTAGCCCTAGACTGAATGCTACTATGATCCTGCCTAAAATATTTTAAAAGCAGAACCCAAAAAACTGAAACTGTTTTCAAGTAACTTAAATGAGTCTCAGAATAAAACTTAAGCATATGTACAAGAATGCAAAATATTCAGCAACCAACAAGGTGAAAACCACAAAGTGTGGTATCCAATACAAAAAATTATCAGGCATACAAATAAGCAAGAAAATATAACCCATAATAATCAGAAAAGCAACCAAGTGACCCAGACTTTTCCCCATTCCTCTCACTAGATACAACTAAAAATCCAGGACACTATATATAAAGCAAACATATAAAGACTCTGAACGGTGGAGAAAAGAAGGCAAACCAGCTGGGAAACCCAACACCTGAGTAACAATATGTGGATGAGCTCCCCGGATGTTCTATTTCCATATATATCCCAGACTTGGTACTAAACAAGCGGGAAAACCCAAAATACCAACATTTGCAGACAAAAATAAGCCTCAACAAAAGACTACTTTCTTTAGGCCAAAGAACCATGAAAGGGGCAGCATAGCAGGACATAAAATTTATAGAACAACCATTGTACTTCAACAGACATCACAGAAAAAACAGCCCCACCCCATCCATTCCAGCAAAGGGCCAGAGGAGAGCCTGGATTTCCTCCTTTGTGAGTCTTTAATGGTGCACAACAAGATCTTTGTTGGAGTGGTATCAGAGAAGGGCAAGAAAGCAGCTAGGTCTTCCATCACTGCAAACTGGTGACAAGTCCCCATTACCCTGTGGTGTCGGGGAAAACCAGTGGGGAGGCAAAAATACCCACACCTCTACCCTAATGAAGCAGCATTGCCCCTTCCTCTGCCAAAGAAAGCTACCCAAAATAGAAAGTTTAAATAATATCCAGAGTCTGGTTTTTGGGGGGTTTGTTTTTGTTTTAGAAAGCAGAATTTATTAAGAAGACAGAAAAGGGAACTGAAAGAGGTTGCCGCATAAATGGTTTTCCTAAGAGCAATTAGAAGCACATTGGAAACACATGAAAGAATAGAAAGCTTCACCCAATAAATAGAAAATTTCAGCAAAGAGAAGATATAGAGAAAAAACCAAATCAAATTTTAGAACTGAAAAATACACTAACTGAAATAAAAACTCTGTGAGTGGGTTCAGAGGCAGAATGGAGAAGACATGAAAAAGAATTTTTGAGCTAGAAGAACTATAGAGATTACCAGTCTGAACAACAGAGAGGAAATCGACTAAAAAAAAAAAAGGAAATAAAAAAAATAAAATAAAGAGAAGCTCAGTGATCTGTGGGACTATAACAAAAAATCTAACATTTATATATTGAGTCCTAGAAGGAAAGGAAGACAGGACTGAAAGACTGCTGAAAACGTAACAAATTTAGCAGAATATATGAACATACAGTTTCAAGAAGCAAAGTGAATACCAAGCATGATAACCCAAAGAAATTAAACTTCTGTTATTCTCATTGTTACTTTGCTAGTATAATACAGTAGTGTCACAAATGTCATTGCACTTCAAAAGAAGATTGCTACTTGTGTCACTTGAAGGGTCTTTTAAATTCCTTTTTAAGGAAAAATAAATAAATTATAAAGAAGTAATAATAATAATAAAAAAACTTTTGAAAACTAAAGACAAAGAAAAATTTTTGAGAGCAGCCAGCGAAAAAGGACACCTTTTCCTATAGGAGAAAATATTCAAATGACATCAGATTTCTTATCAAAAATTATGAAGGCCAGAGGAGGTGGCACAATAGTTTTCAAGTGCTGGGGAAAAAAAAAGAAGATGTTTCAAATCTAGAATTCTATACCTAGCAAGAAGATTCTACAGTGGGAAAGTGAAATGAATAAAAAAATCAAGGCATTCTCAAGTGGTCACCCTAAAATTACTAATGAAAATTCACTAAGTAGAAAAGAAACAATAAAAGGAGAACGACGCTTGGAACATCAGGGAAAAAAAGAGAAAAAAACATGAAAAGCAAAGATATGGGTAAGCAGAAGAAATTTTACTTCTCTTGAGTTTTCTAAAGTTTGCTTCATGGTTGAAACAAAAATCATAAGCATGTCTGATGAGATTCTAAAAGCATGTAGGGGAAATATTTCAGGCAATTATATGTAGGAGCGGGCAGAGGGGCAAAATATTTCTAAATTTCACTAGAAATGATGATACCAGTAAGCATCAATAAGTTATAAATATATATTGTAATATCTAGAAAAGCCACCAAAAACTATAGAAAGAGATAGAAAGAGATGCACTCAAAAATATAAATAGATCAAAATAAAAGTCTTTTAAAATGTTCATGTTACCCACATAAAAGCAGGAAAACAAAATCAGAGAAATGAAATAGAAAGAACAAACAAAAACAAAACATAAAATGGCGGAATTGAGCCCTAACATATCAATAATTATATTTAAATGGTCGAGCTATATCAATTAAAAGACAGAGCCAAGCTCGGTGGTTCAGCCCGTAATCCCAGCACTTTGGGAGGCCGAGGCGAGAGGATTGTCTGAGCCCGCGGGTTTGAGACCAGACTGGGCAACTTGGTGAGACCTCATCTCTACAATAAATCAAAAATTAGCCGGGTGTGGTAGCGCGCACCTGTAGTTCCAGCTACTTGGAAGGCTGAGGCGGAATGATCGCCAGAGCCCAGCAGTCGAGGCTGCAGTGGCTGAGAGTGTGCCACTGCCCTGCAGCCTGGGTGACAGAGTGAGACTCCAACTCAAAAAAAAAAAAAAAAAAGAGATAGAGTGGATTTTTTAAAATTTCTAAATATATGCTATCAGAAACTCACTTCAAATAAATGATATACACAGACTGAAAGTAAAATGATGCTAACATTAATAGAAAAAGCAAGAATGGTTATATTAACATCCAATAAAGTACACTTCAGAGCAAATAAAATTACCAACTACAAAGATGAACACAATATATAATGATAAAAGGGTCAATTCATCAAGAAGTCATAGCAATCTTAAATGTATATGCATCAAACAATGGAGCTGCAAAATACATGAAGTAAAACTGATAAAACTAAAAGAAGAAACAGATAAATCTATAATTATATTTGAGTATTTCAACACCTTTCTCTCAAAAAATTGATAGAACAAATTGATAGAACAGCTACATGGAAATCAGCAGTTATATACAATAAATAATTCAGCAACAACAACCAACATAATCGAATCAACATTTATAAAACACTACACCCTACAACAGCAGAATACAAATTATTTTAAAGTGTCCATGGCATATACACCAAGATAGGCCATATCCTTGGTGATGAATACAAAAGAATCGAAATATACAGATTGTGTTTTCTGACCACGGTGGAATAAAACTAGAAAGATAATAGAAAAATCTCTAAACACTTGAGAACTAAACAACACATTTTATTTTTATCTTTGAATTGAAGTCTCACGCTGTCACCCAGGCTAGAGGGCAATGGCATGCTCCTGGCCACCACAGCCTCTACCTGCTGGGTTCCCGCAATCCTCCGGCCTCAATCTTCCAAGTAGCCGGAACTACAAGCATGCGCGCTCCCACGCCCGGCTAATTTTTTTGTTTGTTTGTTGTAGACACTAGGTCTCGCCAAGTACCCCGGATGGATCTCGAACCCGTGGGCTCAGGCAATCTTCTCACCTCGGCCTCCCAAAGTGCTGGTATTACAGACCGAGCCACCGAGCCCAGCCAACAACACATTTTAAAATAATTGATGGGTCAGCCGGGCTCAGTGGCTCAGCCTGTAATCCCGCGCTCTGGGAGGCCAAGGTGAGTGAATTGCCTGAGCCCGGGGGTTCGAGACCCACCTGGGCAAATTGGCGAGACTGCATCTCTACAATAAATCAAATTAGCCGGGCGTGGTAGCGCGCGCCTGTAGTTCCAGCTACTTGGAAGGCTGAGGTGGAAGGATCGCCGGAGCCCAGTAGGTCAAGGCTGCGGTGGCCCGGAGCGGCCACTGCACTCCAGTCTGGGTGACACAGTGAGACTCCAACTAAAAAAAAAAAATAATAATAATAATTGATGGGTCAAATAGAAAGACCCAAGAGAAGTAAAAATAAATAAATATACTGAGCTGAATGAAAGTGAAAATGCAATATATCAAAATTTGTGGTGCACAGCAATAAATAATGCTGAGTTGAAAATACACTAGAAAAGAGGAAAAATATCAAATAAATAGTCAAAATTGCCACCTAAAGAACCTAGAAAAAAGGAACAAAATAAACACAAACCAAGCAATAGAAGGAAGTAATAAAGAAGAGAAACAAATAAAATGGAAAAACAAAAGAGAAAATCAATGAAACAAAAAGCAAGACTGAGTAGAAAAAAAGAATAAATAAATAATTATTAATTACTGGAATAAAACAAAACATATTAATATAGACCCTACAGACATCAGATGAAGAATAAAAGAACACTAGGAACTATCACAATTCACCTAATATGAAATAGATCATTGAGTACCCCTATAACTATTAAGAAAATCAAATATGTGATTATAAAACTACATCTCCAGGTTCAGGTGCTTTTACTAGAGGATTCTGCTAAATGTTTAAAGAAGAGTTCACAACAGCATCATACAAACTCCTCCAGAAAAGAGAAGAGGAGGAAATACTTCCTAATTATTCTATGAAGCTCGTTTTACACTAATACTAAAAGTAGACAATGGCAGTACATATAAAAGAAAACTGCAAGCCAATATCCCTCATAAACAAGAGGCAAGAATATTCTTAATAAAATTCTTAATAAAATGAAATAATATTCTTAATAAAATTTTAGGAAATATAATTCAGCAACATAAAAAAATTGTACACCATGACCAAGTAGGGTTTATTGTGGAACTGCATAGCTGGTTGAATATACAAAAATCAATCAATCAATGTAATTCACCATATTAACAGGCTAATAAAAAGTCACATGCTTAGCAGAAAAAAGCATTTGACAAAACTTAACACTCATTCATAATTGTAAAAACTCTCAGAAGAATGAAAGTAGAAGGAAACTGCCACAACTTCATAAATAACACCCACAAAAAACTCACAGCTAACATTATACCTAATAGTGAAAGACTAAATGCTTTCTCCTTAAATTAGGCAAAAAATGCACGTGAACCAGGGATAGTGGCATATGCCTGTAGTCCCAGCTACTTGGGAGGCTGAAGCGGTAAGAACACTTGAGCTCAAGAGTTCAAGACCAACCTGGGTAACACAGCAAGACCCTATCTCTAAAAAAAAAAGTCTTCTTTCATCAGTCTTATTCAACACAGTACTAGAAATTCTAGCCAATCAAGATGACCAAAGGAAACAAAAGGCATGAAGTGAATAGAAGAAATAAAACTGTTTCCATTTGTAGTTGACATGATTATCTACAGAGAAAACAAAACTTCAAGAACTAATAAGAAAGTTCAGCAAGATTTCAGGATACGAGATAAGCACGCAAACGTCAGTTATATTTCTAGATAGTAGCAATAAGCCTATGAACCTCAAAAATAAAAATGTAACACCACATAAAATCATTCAAATAAGTACAATACTTAGGTGCAAGCCTAACAAAATATGTATAGTTCTTGTGTGCAGAAAACTGAACAGCAATGACAAAATAAATGAAAGGATATCTAAATAAATGGAGAGTCATCTCATTCATGGATTGACGAATTAAATGTAGTAAAGCTAAAAGCTTGGTACATATAGAAAAACATATAAAATTTATATGAAAGTTAAAATATCTAGAAGTGCTAAACCATTATTAAAAAGAAGAATAAAGTGTGAGGAATTTGCCTATCTAATTGATTAAATAACTGTAGTAATCAAGATTGTATGGTATTTACAATGAAGTAGACATCGGTCATAGGTCAATGGAACAGAATAAAAATCCATAAATAGACCCATACAAATATGCTCCACTGATTGTTGACAAAAGTGCAAAAGTAATTCAATGGAATAATTTAATAGCCTTTTCAACAAGTGGTGCAAAAGTAATGGAACATCCATAAGCAAAAACATGAGCTCAATCAACCAAGCTGTCACATCTTATACAAAAATTAACCCAAAATGCACCACAAACTTAAATATAAAGTGCATAACTATAAAACATTTTTTAAAATAACATATTAGGAAATCTTCTGGCCCTAGGGCAAGGCAAAGAGTTCTTACACAAAGAGTCATTACACTTGACACCAAAAGCGTGATCCATAAAAAGAAAAATCAATAAATTAAACTTCAGAATTTAAAATATTTGTTCTGAAAAAATGGATAAAAATATTAAAAAGCAAGTATTTGTATGCCACATTTCTGACAAAGAACTAGTATCTGGGGGGAAAAGATGTATATCTATCTATCTACACATCTCAAAACTCAACAACAAAAAAGTCAATCCAATTAGAACATGGGTAGAATACATGAACACTAAAGGCATTTCACTGAAGAAAAAATTCAGACTTCAAATAAGTCTGCATATCATGAAAAGATGTTCAACATCACTAGCCACTAAAGAAATGCAAATTAGTCACAATAGGATATAACTACACATTTATCAGAATGCAAAAGTAAAAAATAGTGGCAATATCTAATTCTGGAAAAGATGTGGATAAACTTCATCACTCATAGTTGCTGACGGACATGTAAAATGGCATAGCTACTCTGGGAAATGCTTTGGCAGTTTATGGAAAAACTAAACATGCAATTACCATAAGACCCAGCAATTGCACTTCTGGGAATTTAACCAAGAGAAATAGAAACTTATATTCACACAAAAACATTCACACAAACATTTATACCAGCCTTATTTGTAATAGCCAAAACTTGGAAACAAACCAAATGTCCTTCATTGTGTAAATGGTTAAATAAACTGAAATATATAGAATACTACCCAGAAAGTAAAAGAATGAACTATTAATACCTGCAACAAACTGTATGAATCTCTAGAGAAATATGCTGAGTGAAACAAGCCTATTCAAAAGGTTATATACTGTACGATTCCATTTATACAATATGCTCGAAATAACAATATTATAGAAATGAAGGACAGATTATTGATTGCCTAGAGTGAAGAAGGAGATGGGAGTGAAGTGTGTGTGATGAAAAAGGGCAACATGCGAGATTTTTGTGATGAAGGAAATGTTCTATATCTTTACTATATCAATGTCACTATCCATTGTACTATAATTTCGCAAGCTTTTATCACTGAGGAAACTGAATAATGGGCACACAGGATCTGTCTGCATAATTTCTTACAACTGCATGTAAATCTACAGTTATCTTAAATAAACATTTAATATTTTAGTTAACAGATCGATAACTGACTTCTAGAGATCAAGACTACAATGTAGGGAATTAAAAAACATTTTGGTTCTCCTTCCAAAACTGGAATTAGAAAAAAAGGACTTTGGATGGGATTAATGTCAGATTAGACATTGAGGAAAAAGAACAGTGAGCTTAAAACCCAAGCAATAGAAACTGTGCAAAATGAAACAGAGAAGAAAGGATATTTTAAAAAATAAACTAAGTATCAGTGAGATGAGACAACTTCAAAAGGCCTAATATATGTGTAATTGAGATCTCCAAAAGAGAGGAGAGAGAGAAGTGAAACAAAAAATTTTGAAAAAACAGTGGCTGAACATTTTACAAATTTAAGAAAAACTATAAAGCCACATAGCTAAGAAACTCAATGATCCCTAAGCACAATGAACACGAAGAAAACAAGAAGACAAATCAAAAGCGTAATAGTCAAATACAGTGATTTTTTAAAAAAATGTATCTTTAAAAGTAACCAAAGGGGAAAAAATGGCACATTACAGATAGGACAAAGATAAGGATGACAGCAGATTTTTCTTTAGCAGAAACAATGAAAGTGCAGAGATGGTTGAGCAACATCATTAAAGTACCCAAAGGGGATGAGGGGGATACCAACCTGTTACCCTAAAATTCTCTATCCCCCAAAATGGCCTTCACAAAGATAAAAGAAAGGTAAATTACAACTTTTTAAGATATAATTTAGCTGAAAGACTTTGCCAGTCAACCCACATTCCAAGAAATGTTGAAGGAAAATGATTGGATTGAAATGTAGAGCTATACAAACAAAGAGCACTGGAAAGGCAGACATACTTTTTTATCTTTTAAATATCTGTAACAGATAGTCATTTAAACAAATAAAAGCAATATAGTGTGTGGTTGATAACATATGTAAAAGCAAAATAGTACAAAAGTCGAGAAAAGACAAGTCAAAGTCTACTACTACATACCAGTGATATGTACAGCAACATGAATGAATCAAAATAATTATGCTGAGTGAAAGAAGTCAGACCAAAAAGAATACATAGCATATGTTCCATTTATATAAAACTTTAGGAAATATAAACTAATGTATAGAGACAGAAGGACAGAAAGCAGATTATAGCTGCTTGATTGATGATCAGAGCAGTAGAGAAGGGGGAGGGGAGGGAGAGATCACAAAATGGCACAAGGAAACTTATAGAGATGGTGTATTCATTACTTTGTGGCATTTGTGTCACAGGTACACACATAGGTTATAACTTATCCAGTTATATACTTTAAATTTGTGCAATTTGCTGTATGTCAATTATGCTACAATAATTTTTTTAAAACCATACAAATGAGACATGCTGAAACCACCTGAAGTCAGGTAATTTTATAATTTTAGAAGTATTTGTTTACTTACTTGCTAATTTTAAACTTGAATACATAGAGAGCCTTTGTTCACTTTAAAGCATTTCAGTATTTGTTTGCAGAGATTTGTTTTTATATATCTCTATAATTAGACTGTGATCTTGTGCGACTCTTCCAAGTATCTCCAAAGGCTGTAGACATGATGATGGGCACAACCAAGACAGAACGTAAACAAACTAAATGCCACCAGGGATCAACATCAGCTGCCCATTCTTCTGCTGTTATTTTTAGGTAAATGGAATTATTGTGAATGTTGAAGTGTCTCTCTTTGAATGTGGATCTCTAATGTGGATGTGAAGCTTTATCCAGTGCCGAATACTGAAGTGGGAACACCTCAATGTTGTTTTCACTTCTAAGATCGCAAGTTGATATATTTCCATAGATGTTAAACATCACCTTCTGGGCATTCTGCCATAATTTTAAGACAGCTGGAAAAAGCGATTCTTAAAGTGTGGTCCACAGTCTTTTGGAAATACCCAAAAGTCTTCTTCTTGGTTCATAAAGTCATTGAAAGGATAAATCACAGGAAGCTGTGGGCATTAATGTTTTTCTCAACTGCAGATTTAGATCTACATTAAAAGTAAAAAAAAAAAATTGTTCTTCTACAACATTGATCTAATTTTTAAAAACCTCACACTGGATATAAAGGAGCTGATTAACTGTATGTAACCACTTCTGCATTTTTTCCACAGTGTTTTGCAAGTGAGCTGCTCTAGAACCATCTGAAGAAACTGCAAAAACCTAACATGCAGATTCCTGCATCACATTTTAAATAGACTGTATTGGATTCTTTAAAGATGAGGCCAGGAATCTACATTTTTAACAAACATACTAGTGATTCTTATTTGCATCAAAATTTGAATGCTAGAGTTTTCCCCGTCCGGATCTACCCCGACTTGAGTAGTAAAATATATTTCATAAAGCAAAGGACATACTACTTAGTTGTTTGACTGTGGACTGCTTTGTTGGCAACAACATCTTTTACTCTTTTTATGTGTGGCTGGGGTGAACTGAACTACAAGTAGAATTGTAAGGTCACATTTGAAGATGACCAAAAAGAAAAGACTCCTGAGGAGTGGTTCGAAGAGTAAACGAGGAAACCTCTAGGTGTGTGTTTTGCCAGTTTTGATGAACCAAAGTATTATTAATATTATTTTTTTTTTGAGTTGGAGTCTCACTCTGTCACCCAGACTGGAGTGCAGCGGCCACTCCGGCCACCGCAGCCTCGACCTGCTGGGCTCCGGCGATCCTTCCGCCTCAGCCTTCCAAGTAGCTGGAACTACAGGCGCGCGCTACCACGCCCGGCTAATTTTTTGATTTATTGTAGATATGAGGTCTCGCCAAGTTGCC
>CAUYQG010035861.1:0-11876 GCA_963574415.1 Tarsius wallacei | reverse complement strand
ATTTATTGTAGAGATGAGGTCTCGCCAAGTTGCCCAGGCGGGTCTCAAACCCGCGGGCTCAGGCAATCCACTCACCTCAGCCTCCCAAGGCGCGGGATTACAGGCTGAGCCACTGAGCCTGGCTTTTATTTTATTTTATTTTTTTGAGTTGGAGTCTCACTCTGTCTCCCAGGCTGAAGTGCA
The DNA here is from genome assembly GCA_963574415.1 of Tarsius wallacei. Taxonomy (NCBI): domain Eukaryota; kingdom Metazoa; phylum Chordata; class Mammalia; order Primates; family Tarsiidae; genus Tarsius; species Tarsius wallacei. Next base: position 11,693 of record CAUYQG010035861.1, on the reverse strand, counting down.
GTGGCACACTCCCGGTCACCGCAGTTCGACCTGCTGGACTCAGGCCAACCTTCCGCCTCAGCCTTCCAAATAGCTGGAACTACAGGCACACACTACCACGCCCAGCTAATTTTTTGATTTATTGTAGAGACAAGGTCTCATCATGTTGCACAGGCTGGTCTCGAACCCGAGGGCTCAGTCAATCCTCTCACCTCGGCCTCCCAAAGTGCTGGGATTATAGGCTTGAGCCACCACACCCAGCCTATGAATTTTTATTTTTAACATGTTAAGGAAATTTGTATTTTGAGTTAGGGACTCAAATAGTAGTAGCCAGAAACTTTGTATCTGGTAGTCTTTAAGAATCATCATTACTCAGATGAATTTCAACTGGGGTATGAGAAAGCTCAAGGAAAGACTAAACCTTTAATTTCACACTATGTCTCTTCACAAACCTTCAAAAATGAAGCACCCTTAAGAAATTCGGATTTAATCACTTAGAATGGGAAGGTAAATAAAATATTTTAAAACACTCAAAATATACAATTTGGATGTAGTGAAAACAGTGTTAAGCTTCATATAAAAAAAGTACATACATTTCATTTATTTCACTACATATAAAAAAAGTACTTGCTAGTTCTTTTTTTATTTATATATGAATAGGCCAATATGTCTTACCTTTCCCCACCCAAAGTAAACCCTCTACTTTAAGTAAGGATCAGCACTTAAAACCAATTTTAGAATGCTTACTATTGATTTCTACCCAGGACAGCAAAAATAATGGGCCAGTGTTCAAGAGGTAACTACTGAAAGACACAACAATTCCTTTTTGCAAAATACACAGTACTCCAAAGTTTCAACTAGCGGCATCAACCACAAACATGCCCTGAGATCCAATCAAAGAAAAAAAGTAATACAGTTGTAATTTAAGAGCAAATAATGACAAACTTAGGAGTGAGATGCACTGATACAAAAAAGGTCTAATATAATCAGCAACAACATCTTGAAATACTGGAATGAAAAAACTGTAACCATTAACATAAAAGCTTTTCAAGGTTCTTTCTACAAGTAATATTGTATTCCCAATTTCAGACCCACAATCTTCTCTTCTCAAAAACCATAAATGGTATCTTGGGATTTCTGAAATTGGGCAGCTTCACAGAACACAAAAGAGAACCATCACACTTTTCTAAGTTAAAGCTGAAGCAAATTAACTCTACTTTGTTCAAAAACAAAAGTTTCATTTTTAAACTATAGCTTCAATACAGAATCTATTCTCTTTTGAAGTCTCTAATTAAAAATGGAAGAAAGGTCTTTTTCTAGAAAATAACATCTACTTTTTTTTTTTTTTTTGAGTTGGAGTCTCACTCCGTCGTCACCTAGGCTGGAGTACAGTGGTACGCTCATGGCCACCCCAGCATCGACCCACTGGGCTCCTGTGATCCTTTGGCCTCAGCCTTCCAAGTAGCCAGAACTATAGGCACACACTACCATGCTCAGCTAATTTTTTATTTATTGTAGAGACAAGGTCTTGCCAAGTTGCCTGGGCTGGTCACAAACCCATGGGCTCAGGCAATCCACCTGCCTCCACCTCCCAAAGTGCTAGGAATACAGGCTGAGTCAATAAGCCCAGCCTATTTTTTTTTTTTAAGACAGAATTTCACTCTGGAGTTCAGTCACATGATTATGGCTCATCGCAGCCTCAAACTCCTGGACTTAAGCGATCCTCCTGTCTCAGCCTCCCAAGGAGCTGGGATGATAGGTAAAAGCCACATGCGTGCCTTTTTTTTTTTTTTGTCAGAGTCTCTGTTGCCCAGGTTGGAGTGTAGTGGCACTGTCACCACCACTGCAACCTGAGCTCAGACGATCCTTCTGCTGCAGCACTCCAAGTAGCTAGAACTACAGGCGCATGCCACCAACTTGGCTAACTTTTTTATTTATTAGAAAGATGAGGTCTCATCAAATTGTCCAGGTTGGTCTTGAACCCCTGGGTTCAAGCAATCCTCTCATCTCCTCTGCCTCCCAAAATGCTGGGATTACAGGCATAAGCCACCATACCCAGCCAACTGAGTTTCTTTTTAAAAAGAATAGGCTACTTACTGTTAATAAAATGCCTCATGTATCAGCATTTTATATATATGTGTATATATATATTATTCCATTAATCATTTTAACTTCTTCATGAAGCAGATTAACTAATTTTTATTTTAAGTAACTAAAACTCAGAAAAGTTAAGTGACTTGCCCAAGATCACATAACCATGCAAGAATCTGAAGCCTTGCGTTTCAAACTCCAAAGCTAATACTGTTTTCACTACACCAAACTGTAGGAAGTAAATCTTCTAAATAATAGAGTATGTCTAAGACAAATACTAACCAGCGAAATAAGAAGAGAATCTATAGCTGTCCTAAGATCAGTTTTACAAAAGTAATGTCAGAAAAGAACTTTGAAATTTAAATTAAATGTAGTAGATTATCAAGCCCACTAATCTAAGATGTTTACAGTTACCTATTGAAAAACTCTAAGGGCTTTAAAAGGAACAGACAAGGGCGGGTACGGTGGCTCAAGTCTGCAATCCCAGCACTTTGGGAGGCTGAAGCGAGAGGACTGCCTGAGCTCAGGGGTTTGAGACCAGCCTAGGCAACTTGTCTCTACAATAAATCAAAAAGTAAGCCGAGTGTGGTAGCACATGCTTGTAGTTCCAGCTACTTGGAAGGCTGAGGCAGAAGGATCACCTGAACCCAGCAGGTTGAGGCTGCGGTGGCCGTGAACATGCCACTACACTCCAGCATGGGCGACAGAGTGAGACTCCAACTCAAAAAAAAAAGGGGAAGACAGACAAATCATTCTTTCACTTAGTCATCCCTGACAACTTCATCTACAGTATCTCTAAGCACACACAAACAACAAAAACAATAACACTTGTACCATAATAGGTTTTTAAAAAAGAAGAGCATTCAAATAATCATTAGGAAAGTCACAAGGAATAAAACACCTGGCAATTAAGGCCAAGGAAATCTTAAATGTTGAAAGAAGAAACATTACCCCACATTTTCCCTATCATAAAAAATGAGTATGGTTGAGATTAGAAAGAAGTTCTGACTTCTGCCCATTATCTTAAATAGAAAAAGGAGCATTGAACAGTCCAAAGAAATACTCAACCTTAATAAGTTTTTAAAAAAACTCAAATATCCATAAGCCTCCAATTAATACCAATAAGGAGAGGCCAGGCACGGTGGCTCAAGCCTATAATTCCAGCACTTTGGGAGGTCGAGGTGAGAGGATTGCCTGAGCCCAGCGGTTCGAGACTAGCCTGGGCAACTTGGTGAGACCTAGTCTCTACAAATTAAAAAAAAAAAAATTAGCTGGGCATGGTGGCATGCGCCTGTAGTTCCAGCTACTTAGAAGGTTGAGAAGCAAGGATTGCCTGAGCCCAGCAGGTCAAGGCTACAGTGGCCGTGAGGATGCCACTGTACTCCATCTAGCCTTGGTGACAGAGTGAGATTACAACTCAAAAAAATAAAAATAAAAAATACCAATAAGGGGAAAAGAGCATAATGACTAAGAGCAAGGATTCAGAATATAAGCCCACCACTCACAGTGTGGTCTTAGCTAACTTTGCTAACTCTCCCCTCAGCAGTAAAATAAGGATAGCAGCTACATCACAGGGTTATTGGTGAATAAGCATAATAATACATCTAAAATTGCACAACAGTGCTTAATCACTGTTAACTGCTCAACAACTATTAGTTATTATTACTATTACCACTACTATTAAGTTTGTCAAAGGCCCCCGTCTTCTTTTACTCCCTGCAGTGGGGGACCCAAAAAAACCTGAATTTACTTATTAAAAATTGTGTATTTATTCTTAATGTTTAAATTTCACCTTCAAAGTACTCTCCATTTGATGTAAAACACCTACCAAGATGCTTTTTCTACCACTCAAAACAGTTTTGAACTTGTCAATTTTGATGCCTTTTAGTGCTTCTGCCATTTTTTGTTTCACTTCTTCCACAGCAGCAAAACGTTTCCCTTTGCAGACTTTTTTCATCCAGAGAAACATAGAAAATATACTCAGGGCAAGACTGGGTGAATAGGGAGGGTGGGGCAAGGGGGTCATGCTGTTTTTGGTCAAAAACTGCTGAACACTCAGCATAGTGTGGGTAGGTGTGCTTATAAATCACTCATCACAAAATGGGCAAACATGTTAAATCTTCACAAAAAATTCAATGAAGTCAAACACAGCCTTTCACAACAATGTTACCTGGTACACTAATGCTGATGGGTTCCTAGAACACTTACCTAATGGGGAAAGCCAGCAGTACAAGAGGCCTGTCCTCCAAAAAATAATTCAGGTTTTTTTGGGGGGGTCCCCCTCAAAAATTTCTTCAATACCCGAACCAGATTATGTTCCAGACATTCTACTATATACTGAGAACACAAAAATAAAATATGATTCTTGCTCACTAAGAAGAAAAATAATCAAATAAATGCAATAAAGTAATATAGACGTTACAAAAGATAGTAACATACAGACAAGAGGAGAACAGAATAAGCATAATATTCTTTTGGGGCATTATGGGGCAGTAATGAAGGAAATTGTTAGAGATGATGACTCAGAATGTGAAGGTATCCAATAGGATGGGGAAAAGGAGCAATAGTAACAGCAGCAGTATAAAGTAGTGATTATAAACATTACCTTCAGAGTTCAAGACTCCTGGATTCAAATCCTGGCTCCATTAGTAGATGTATGACTTTGTATATATAGTTATTACATAATGTTTCTAAGCTTCAGTTCCTTCACATGTTAGTTGCATATTTGAGAATATATAGGTAAGCATTTAACCCAGTGGACAATAAGCATTCAGCATATACTAGTTATGATGATTCTAGAAGCCAAAGCAGTGGAAGTATATATAAGCCAAGGCATATAATGGCTTGAAATGCTCACAAAACTACAGCAATTTGGTATGGCTAGAATATAAGAAGCAAATAAATTAGGGTAAAATGAGGATATTGAAATAAACTTTTATGCCATACCAAGGAATCCGGATCCTTTACCTAAGGAATGAGAAGGATTTTAGCCAAAAGAGTGACAAGATTAAACTGGCATTAGAGAATTTATCTGATAACAGGGTAGAGTAAGAACTGGAGAAATACAATCTTAAAGGCAGAGAGAGAAAGCCAGAGATGACTGCAATTCAGCATATAGTAGTTATTATGAAGTGAAAGATGATGGTTTGATTTACCATCACAGCAGAAGCAGTGAGACTACAGAGAAAGGGTATGCTTAGGTGGTGTATGAGAAACAGCAGCAGATATGAGCTCTGAGGTCTCTGACTAGAGTGACTAATTTCAGGGCAATGCCGTTTACAAAGGTGAGGGAAAAAAAGGTTAAGGGTTGTCATAGAATCTTTAGTGCAGCTATAACAGAATACCTGAGACTGAGTAATTTATAAACAGATTTATTTCCTACAGTTCTGGTGCCTGGAAAGTCCAAGATCAAGGGGCCCATCTGGGAAGGCCTTCATGCTGCCTTATCCATAGCAGAGAGCAGAAGGGCAAGAGAGCACGGGAAAGAAAGCTAACAAAAGAGGGAGCTGGGCCAAGCTCGGTGGCTCAGCCTGTAATCCCAGCACTTTGGGAGGCCGAGGTGAGAGGACTGACTGAGCCCGCGGATTCAAGACCCACCTCGGCAACTTGGCGAGACCTTGTCTCTACAATAAATCAAAAATTAGCCGGGCATGGTAGCGCACACCTGTAGTTCCAGCTACCTGGAAAGCTGAGGTGAAGGATCCCCGGAGCCCAGCAGGGCGAGGCTGTGGTGGCCAGGAGCGTGCCACTGCACTCAGTCTGGGCTACAGAGTGAGACTCCAACTCAAAAAGAAAAAGGTGGGGGGCTGCATTCACATTTATAACAAAACCACTTTTGTAAGAATAACACTAATCCATCTATTAGGGCAGAGGCCTCATGACCCAATCACCTGTTATTAGACCCCATGTCCCAACACTGTTGCACCGGGAACCAAGTTTCCAACATATGAACTTCGGGGAACACATTCAAACCATAGTGGGGTGGAGGGGGAAATATTGAGTTCAGTTTTAGAACTGATGAGCCTGAGATGTTTATGGAACATATATACAGTAGGCCTCCTAACAGGAAGCTAAAAGAAATGAGAGGAAAGCCACATGGATTTCTAAGAGGAGAAAGCAACTGACAGAGGGAACTACAAGTGCCAAAGGCCCTGAAGTAGAACATGCTTGGAGAGTTTATAGAACATATTAAGCAGTAGTTGTGGTTTTGCTCAAATATGAGGCCAAGACTATCTTACGCTGATGGACTATGCATCCTTCCATTTTAAATCACTGCTCCTTTGAAGCTGCCACTTAAAGCCCATCAGTTTCCTGAAGCAAGACATTCAAACACGAACCTTTATGGTGATCATCCACCTAACACAGGGCAATGATCTATACACTGAATTTGGTATCTTGGACTGTCACAGAACCATAAGAAAATTAAATGAGGTGATACAATTAACATGCACAATGCCTAAAACACTCAAATATAATTTATTAATATCTGAAAGGAGTTTAGGAGGGCAAATATAATGTATAAGTATAATTTATCTTGTTTTCTCATTCCCCGAAATGTTCATATTCCTGGAAAGACTGATGTTTCTAAGAGTAGGGAACACATTTTTTTATCTTTATAATCCCAAAGCCTAGCACAAAGCTTAACAAATAGCAGGCTCTAAATAAGCAATAATTGTGAATAAATAAATCCACTTTAAAATACCAATCAGGATTCTTTTGGGGGGGTTGGAGTCTCACTCCGTCGTCGCCCAGGCTAGAGTGCAATGGCATGCTTACGACCACCCCAGCATCAACCCGCTGGGCTCAGGCGATCCTTCTGCCTCAGCCTTCCAACTAGCCAGAACTACAGGCACACGCTACCACGTCTGGCTAATTTTTTGATTTATTGTAGAGATGAGGTCTCACCAAGTTGTCTAGACTGTTCTCGAACTCGTGGGCTCAGGCAATTCCCTCACCTCGGTCTCCCAAAGTGCTGGGATTACAGGCTTGAGCCACTCTGCCTGGCCCCAATCAGGATTCTTAAATGAACTACCGGGGACTCTAACCTCTGAAAGACAAAATTTTATTATCCAAGATATGAGTTCATGAAGAAAAGGTCCTACCCCAAACTGATTTTCGTCTGTAGAGAATGAGTGAATCATTTCCACAGCAAAAAGAAGACAGTATACAATAGTAAATATCTATAAAAATTATATATTACCACATTATTCTAAATTCTGTTGGGGGGTTGGGTAATAGGTCAAATCCATGATTTAAGTATTTCCTTAATGATCTCTTCAAAGCTTAAAAGAAAATAAGCCCTTCTTTGCTAACCTGTCAGTCAAGTTACAAGTAAGACTGGTACCAAAATAAAGACTCTCATTGCTCTTAGAGGCAAAATTACTAGTAATCTAGCAAAACTGGGACAATCTGAGCAGTGACATTTAAGATTGATTTTTGCAATTTTATCACAAAAGTGGTAACACTGACTTGGGTGTCAAGCAAATTAGATGTTATTTAAATATTGAATTTATACCTCTTAAGAAGTTGTTAAAAGATACAAAAGGATGCAGAAACTCTAATTACTATACATTATATTTTTTCCCATTTATCCATGTGTTTATTATTCTGGAAAAAGAAATTATATCTATGTACTTCTTGGAGACTAGTCCACTCAGACTACAACTACCAAAACCAGCCATCTCCCTCTGATTTTTTTTTTTTTTTTTGAGTTGGAGTCTCACTCTGTCGCCCAGACTGGAGTGCAGTGGCCGCTCCCGGCCACCGCAGCCTCGACCTGCTGGGCTCCGGCAATCCTTCCACCTCAGCCTTCCAAGTAGCTGGAACTACAGGCACGTGCTACCACGCCCGGCTAATTTTTTGATTTATTGTAGAGATGAGGTCTCGCTTGCCCAGGCGGGTCTCGAACTTGCGGGCTCAGGCAATCCACTCACCTCAGCCTCCCAAAGGCGCGGGATTACAGGCTGAGCCACCGAGCCTGGCTATTTCAAATCTTTTATTATAAAAAAGAATATTTGCATGTGGCAAACATTTCCAAAATTCCAACAAAACATATATATAGGATGAAAAGTGATACTTTCTTCTATCCCTGTCCAAGTACTAGGTGGGAGCATGTAGGATCACTGGGGGTACCTGATCCTAAACCAGGGAAAAGGAGGACCAGTTGAAGCCACAAACTTCACCTGCAAATAGACTACTTATATACCTAATCCTGACTTGTACCCCACATCTTTATAATAAAATAAAATTAAAAATGAATATTTGTGTATCTTTTATGTACATATACATGTACAAATGTATATAGATAACGTGTTTTCAGTGAAATTTAGGAGCTTTTGACATAGATTGCTCTATACTTTGTTTAACAATATAATATCTCAGAGACATATCTGTCTACATATTTTTTAATAGCTGCCTAAATGGAAGCACTGATTTTTTAACTGGTCCCTATTCTTGAAGATTTAAGGTATTTCCATTTTACTTTTCTCAGATATTATAACTGTCCTCCAAAGAGACTGCATGGACTTGTATTAGAGTGACTGACTCTATGTATTTTAGTGTAATTAAATTTCAATTCTTACTAATATATTCAAATATTCACATGAATTTCTTCCCAACTGGTCTAAATTAGCTGGGTCTTTCTATGCCGTCTTTTCTTTCATTTTGAAGACACTGCTGCTATTGTCATGGCATAATTTTTACGCTTTGCTAAAGTTTTCAGCTCATTTATATTGTGTATTTGGCATTGCAGAGAGAGGAGGGAAAGGAAAATGGTTTATGTTCTTTGCTTTTGTGTTCTTTTTGACTACCCTCTATATGGCTTGTGAGACATTGCTTTTCCTAGTTTACTAGAAAGAATGGTGGCAGGACAGGTGGAAATCAATGGTGCAGCAGATCAGAGAGTCAGTCCAAAGGGTGGGAGCAGTAGAAACAAAAGAGCTATGAGACAACCAAATATAATTTAATTTTCAGTAGTCAACTCTTTCATCTTTCTCCCAAGACATTGGTATGCCCAGTGGAAGAGAATGGACGTTTACAAATGATTTAGGAGGAAAAGAGAAATGTGACTATAGCAATTCTTTTGAAAGCTTATATTTTAAATGTCTTCCTATATTATATAAGGCTGACTAGTTGCAGATATCACTTATTGAAGGGTTTTCTCATATTATTCATTGTGAATTAAGTGGAAAATAATAAATGATGAGAATTTAGAACAACACAGTCTCTGAAAATAAAATACTCTCTTGTAACAGGTGGGTGATTTCTAGGATTAAATTAATGCTTTAGTGTACCCTTTAGATTGTTCATCGACAGTAAACTTGCAATATTTGAAAACAAAAAAGCAGTAGAACTGATGATATATACAAGTTATTTTTCTCTGAGTTCAATTCCTCATCTGTAAAAACTAGTTGGCTGTACTAGATGATTTCCAACAGCTCTTTCCTTTCTATGATTCTGGTATTATGGACATATTTAATAATCACATTGTATGGGAATAAAAATATTCTGTGGTCAGAAATTTTGCAATGTTCATTTTTAGATGTTTTATATTCATTATTGATATAAATTTTTTTCTACCAAAGATAAGTCTGGGATAGCTTTTGCTTATCCGTGCCTGGTTAGATTTTACTTTTGAACTTAACTCAGATGTCATACCTTCCAGGAATCCTTCCCTGACCCTTATAACCCCTTAATTTTAGTTGTTTAGTTTAGCTGTTTCTCCTACTGTTCTTATCACATTGTATTTTAAATTATTTGTGTTTTTTTCAGTCTCTCAATTTGATTATTATAAGCTTCATTTTGGCAGTGACTATGCCTTTGTACTCCAAGTGCTTAGCACAATACCTGCCATATAGCAGAGATTCAACAAATGTTTGCTGAATTAATTAGAGCATGACACTCAAACCATGCATGTCAATTATTTTCATGGCAGAAACTTCCCAATTTGCTACAACATTGGTTGGTATATGCAACTACCTATTCATATGCTTAGATATATCACAGGTATCTCAAAATGAAAATATTTAAACCAGAATTCTTGATTTCTGGCCTGAATCCTATTCCTTTCTCAGTTTTCCCCAAATTAGTTTCTCCAGCCAGATACCGACACATTTCTGATTCTTCCCTTTCCTCCATTTACATAGAACCCTGAACCAAAAGTCCTTTAGGTTATATCTCCAAAATATATCTCAAATTAGTCCACTTTCCTCCAGCTCCAACTCTCACATGGCCTTGTGCAATAACCTGATAAATGATTTCTCCTATTCTTTTTTGTATTCCCCATCTATTAACCAATCAACTGCCAAAGTAATATTGTAAATATGTAAACCCCGCTCCTACTTCTGATGAAGACCCATCAATATCTTCCCTTTACCTAAAGAGAAAGTCTTCAGCATGGCTGTCAAAGCCCTGGGTCTTGTTTCTGCCTGTCTTTCTAGCTTCATCAAATAGCACCTTTTCTTTCTTTTTCTGCAATATAACCACATTTGTTTCCTTACAGTCACTAAAACACATTGAACTATCTCATGCCTTAGAACCTGTGCGTATGCTAATACATCCTGCTTGGAATGCTCAGTCCCTGACTCTTAACATGGTTGGCTTTATTTTATCCTTCTTTTCTCAGTTTCAGAATTACTTCACTGAACACACTAAGTACATCCCTGGCCTTACCATTTGTTGCTAAAAATACAACCTGTTGGCTACCTTCCTAGCACTGCTTACTTCTGTCTCCCCAAACAGACCATAAGCTCAGTGAAGACAGGTTCTATATTTGTTTCATTTACCACTATACTCAGCATTTAGCACATTGTCTGGCACTTAGTAGGTGTTCTCTCTAAACTTCTTAAGTGCAGTACTAAGCAAATGCATAATAGACACTGATTCAGATTGCACCTCATTGCAATGTTGTACTGTCTTTGGTGCAAAACCAAAACATGCTTAATCATGGCGGTGCACTCCATCTAAATAGATCTTTAATAGTGAGTCATAATTCTTAAAATGTAGTATATAGTATAAGCACTTATCCACTACACTTCAGTCATAAATATTGGCAAGAATCTCTGAAGATATTCATCCATTTGTTAATTCATTTCATTATAATATAATAATTAATCAATAATGACTGATAATCCATATAAAGAAAGGCTGCTATCATAAATTAATGGAATTGGTTAAAAATAAAATGAAGCTGTCAGCTAATTTTTTATAAAGTTATATTTGAGTGCCTTTAAATTTTTTCAAAGGTATTTGTGTATTTTTCCTGTCTGGACTGTACACATGGAAGGGAGTGTCCATAGATTTTATTTTTCCTGCTCCAAGAGTACTTGTGGCAATGCTCAGCAAATAAATAGATGATGATCATATGAATGATCCCCCTGTATCAACATAGAATATAGGGTTTTCCATTTTAAAACTGAAGCTGGGATTCAAATGGAGATATTCCCTGAGAAAGGAAAGGCAAAATAGAGATAAGAAAATGAAACCCACACCCTCTCCAGCAACTGTTATTTTTTGAGTTATTGATAATTGCCATTCTGACTGGAGTTAGGTGGTATCTCAGTGTGGTTTTGATTTGCATCTCCCTGATGATTAGTGAGGTTGAACATTTCTTCATGTGTCTGTTG
>CAUYQG010035860.1:88-24828 GCA_963574415.1 Tarsius wallacei | reverse complement strand
CCTGGGCAACTTGGCGAGATCTCATCTCTACAATAAATCAAAAATTAGCCGGGTGTGGTAGCGCACGCCTGTAGTTCCAGCTACTTGGAAGGCTGAGGCGGAAGGATCGCTGGAGCCCAGCAGGTCGAGGCTGCAGTGGCCAGGAGCATGCCACTGCACTCCAGTCTGGGCGACTGAGTGAGACTCCAACTCAAAAAAAAAAAAAAAAAGAATAATATTTAATAGAAAAATCTATTCCTTTATTGATGAACATTTAGGCAGAATTTAACTTTTTTTATTCATTCAATCATTCAATAAGTTTTTATTGATTTCTTATTATGTGTCAAGTCTCTACTAGCTGCTCGGGCTTCCAAGAACTTAGATTCAAGTGTGGGAAACAGAACAAAAAGAGGTGAAGCAATAATCTAATGACACAATTACAAGTTTTGCTAAGTGCTGTGACATAAACAAAGTGCAAAAAGACAGAGAATCATGGGAGGATCCATGTTAGATAGGGTGTTGAGGAGAGACCTCTGTGAAGAAGTGATATTTGAAATCCAAAGAACAAAAAAGTGCCTACTAGAAGTGGAGAAAAGAGTCATTCGATTATGGAGTAACATAAGCAAATGTACTGTAGCAGGAACCTGGCATGTTAAAAGAAATGAACAAAGGTCCATGGTCTAAGGGGTGCTGAGAGAGGCAGAGAGTGCTACCGTTGTTGCAAGGAGACCATATAGTGAGGACCAGATAGTGTAGCACCTTGTACACCACAGTAAGATGTTCTGATCATACCCTACGGGAAATGAGAAGCCACTAAGCAGTGAATTGACACAACATAATGTATTTTTAAGGAAGATCTTTGGCTGCCATGTAGAGGATGAACTAGAAGGAGGCAAGAGGGAAAAATAGGAAGAGTGATTGTATTTAAGTGAGAAATGATTTTTAAAAACTAGATTAGAGTAATAGAAACACAGATGAAGAGAAATGGATGACTTTGAGGTATAATTTACAGTTCAAAATTGTGTTAGACTTGAACTATAGTAGTTAACTTTTCCAACTCAGCAATGTGGGCTTCTCAGTCAACTTAGAGTCAGCTTTTCCAGCTCAGCAAGGCTCCAAATTGTGGAATTCTCAGTCTCGGGCAGAAAACACCCATATGCTGTATTTCATTCCACCTCTGTTTGTGGTTAGATTTACTGTAGCCTGAGTTTGCTAGCAGGCTTAACCATGGCTCAGGAGTGCATTTAGAGAACAGTGACAAAATAAATAATTGAAGCTTTGTGTTCATTTTCTAATAAGACCACACATATATCCTAGATCTCCAAGGATTTTTTTAAACCTCATTTATTTTAAAAAATTCTAAAGTCATAGTAAAATATACATAACATAAAATTTACCATTATAACCACTTTAAGTATATAGTTCTTTGATATTAAATTCACATTGTTGTGAACCATCACCATCATCCATTTCTAAAACTCTTCATCTTGCAAAAGCAGAACTTTATACCTACCATACAATAACTCCCCATTTTCTCCTCCCCCAGCTGGCAACCAACATTGTATTTTCTGTCGCTTTAATTTTGACAACTGTATAAACATTTTACGTAAAGGTAGAATCATACAGCATTTGACATTTTGTGACTGGCCTATTTTACTTAGCATAATGTTCTTCAAGGCCCATCACTGTTATAGCATGTGTCAGAATTTCCTTCCTTTATCAAGTTAAATAATATTTCATCATGTAGATGTACCACATTTTGTTTATTTATTCACTCATCGATAGACACTTGGGTTGCCTCTGTATTTAGACCATTGTGAATAATACTGCTGTAAAAATGAGTGTACAAATATCTCTTAGAGATTTTGCTCTCAATTATTTTGGATTAAAAATTATATATTTTGATATCAATTTTTCTTTAAGGACAACTCCAAAGTTTATACTGCTTAATGCATCAAATTAGAGATCATGAAAACAAGGAACCTAAGGTGTGTCTGGGAGACAGCGTGATGCCATAAAAACCATACATAATGGAAAGTCAATGTAGCATAGGTAAAAGTCTAGACCCAATTCTTTGTAGCTTTTTAATCTCAGGCAATTAAAATTTTCTGAGTCTTAGCTTTCTCACCTATAAAATTGGATAGAATGCTTTCTCAACATTCAGAAAGCTGTTGCCAGGATCAAATTAGAAAATGTAATGAAAATACTTTATAAACTGAAAAGCAAAATGTAAATGTGATATCAGGTAATCGTTCAGCAACTCTTTGTATCTGAAAGCCTCCCTGAGACCATTATTAATGTTCTTTTGTTTTGTTTTTAACACTTTTATCAAGTTATAATTTATATAAAATAAACTGCATATGTTTAAAGTGTATGATTTGCTAAGATTTGGCATGTGTATATGCATATGAAACCATCATTACAATCAAGATAAGGAACATATTCATCAACTCCAAAAGTATCCTCATCTCCTTCATAATCCTTCCCCTGCTCCTCCCTACCCCAGAACCATAACCAGGCAATTTATGATTTCCTTTCTGTCTCCACAGATTTTCTAGAACTTCATTTAAATGGAGTTATTCAGTGCATACTAATTTTTCCGGCAGCATGGGGTTGCAATACCCCAGTTTCCCTCTTATTCATTAGGTGATGTTTCATGACCACATTTGATCCTGCTGACTTCCTCATAAAGAGAAACCAAGGAGAGAAGAAAGAATCCGGAACACCCCAACAGGAACCATTAACATCATAAGTATTTATGTCATATTATCAATATTGCAAGAATACCTGAATCCTATTTTAAGAAATGCTACAAGATTAAGAGTATAAAGGGAGAGAAGTTGACAAGACTCTGAACATGAAGGTACAAAAATGATCTCTGCAACCCAAAATAACAAAAATTACTAAAAATGATTAAAATTCTCATAAATAAGTGATTGATTAAATAACAAGCTACAACCATATAAAGATATAGTCTGCATTTATTGCCATTACATAAATATTATGCCTAAAGATATAGAATACATTCTGGAAGGATAACCACCCAAATGTTGACAACGCTCTTTATATATTTGAGAGATGAGATTGGTTGTAGTTGCGGAGGTGGTAGTGAGAGGGGATCCCTCTTCTTTGTAGCACTTGAATTTTTTACAAAAACTAATATTTTCTTTGAAAACAGAAAAATACATTGAACAAAAATCAGTCCCTGAAAAGGATGAAGAAATGCTTTTGCACTAAGCCAGATCTACTCTTAGGTATCAAATTTAAAGACATAAGCATAAAGAAATATTTGCAAGGGACTATATGCAAAAAATAGTAACAGTAATTATCTTGATGTGAGATCATATGTTGCTTTTGCTTTTTAAATTTATGTGTGATCAACATTTTTTATTCATTAGGTGATGTTTCATGACCACATTTGATCCTGCTGACTTCCTCATAAAGAGAAACCAAGAAGAGAAGAAAGAACCCAGAACACCCCAACAGGAACCATTAACATCATAAGTATTTATGTATCAGTGATAACAAAAACCTCGTGTTTTGAAAGTAAAACAGAATGAAAAGGCAGTCTAACCTGTACTTTAAGTCAATAAGGTAAAAGAACAGTCATGTATTTTTGGATTGTGGTAAAGGAAAAAATAAAAACTTTTGATTTCATAATGAATGTGTCTATAGCCCAAGTTTCTATTTCTATTTGGTATTTTAAAATATTCTCTAAATATAATGGTTATTTTTGTCACAGAAATGCCAGCAATTGTCACAGCATAGGAAATCAATATCAAACTCTCTAATTACTGCACTACGAAATTCGTTCATTGTAATGAATCCTCTAATGTTATTAAGGAACTAGTGAATTTAGTAATAGTATCTATTCAAAATCAGTTATTGACCCCAAACTGCCAAGTCATTTAGGACAAGAATATAGGACAAATGAAGATAATTTGTTTTAAAAGGTATGAGTATAAATAGCCATCTTCTATTTTGTTAAAACCATAAAAGAATTTTAAAATATGTTGAATATGGAAAGATATTATAAAATAAATGTAAACACTTTTCCAGGGTGAAGAATTTGAAAAGGTATAAGACAAAATTAAGCCTTAGTCTCAATCCTTTTGAGGAGGTGTAAAATTTTAAATCGTCTTTTGGTAGAATTGAAATAAAACAAAGACAATGAAAAAATTTTCAGAACTGAATGATATATTCCTGAGAGTTCTGAAATATTTTAAAAAACAATATTTTCAAGGATATAGACTATTTCTTAATTACCCTGAAATCTCATATTCTATCTACTGTTACATTACTGAATAAATGTATTGTGGAATTATTGACATATTTATTTATTTATTTATTTATTTACTGATAAGGTCTTGCTCTGTCCTCCAGGCTGGAGTGCAGTTGTACCATCATAGCTCTCTGTAACCTTGGACCCCTGGGCTGAAGCAATCCTCCTGCCTCAGCCACCTGAGTATCTAGGACTACAGATGATGTGTGCCATGATGCCCAGCTTATTTTTTTTATATTTTGTGGAGACAGGGTCTTGCAATGTTGCCCAAGCTGGTCTCAAACTCCTGGCCTCAAGCAGAGTTTCTCCCATTAGCTCTAAAGAGCTGGGATTTCAGGCATCAGCCACAGATCCCAGGTGACTAAATGTTTAAGTTGCTGAACATATATCAAAGTATTTTTTCCTCAATCTACTCTAATTGAGCTTTTATTATTTCTATTTCACTGAAACTATCTTTGTCATGCTCATCAATTGTCTGCAGTTTGTCCAATCCAGTGATCCTCATTTTGCTCTACTGTTTAACAATGTTTGGTAACTAGATTGCTCATTGGCACAACAATGCCTCTGTCTTTCTCATGCCCTTTTTTAGTCATATAATTATTATTGAAAATTACAGCCGGGCTCAGTGGCTCAGTCTATAATCCCAGCACTTTGGGAGGCCAAGGTGAGCAGATTGCCTGAGTCCGCGGGTTTGAGACCAGCCCAGGCAATTTGACAAGATTACGTCTCTACAATAAATAAAAAAATAAAAATAAAGATTAGCTGGGTGTGGTAGCATGCACCTGTAATTCCAGCTACTTGGAAGGCTGATGTAGAAGGATCGCCAGAGCCCAGCAGGTCAACGCTGGGGTGGCCATGAGCATGCCACCGCACTCCAGTCTGGGCGAAAGAGCGACTCCAACTCAAAACAAAACATAACAACAACAAAAAAGAAAACTGTCTCACATATTCATTAATTTATGTATTTATTGTCTTGCTCCATGACTAGAATAAAAGTTTCATTAGAGTCAAAATTCTAGAAAGTTTATCTTCCATTTCCATTAAATTGGTGGACTTTGTCATATTTATTTACCAGAAAACTTCATACAAAGAAGAGAATATACTCTATGAATATTTATTCATCCAACATTTATTTATTGCCAAGAACTATGAATAGGCACTGAGAATACAGTGGTGGAAAAAAACACATTTAACTCTGGGTAAGTTGAGGAATGGAATAATTTTAAATTGGGAGGGTCAGAAAAGTTTATGATGAAATATAATATCAGTTTAGATCTGAAAAATAAGTAGGAGTCAGAGGAATAAGTAGACATGTAGATCAGGATTCCAATAAAACAAATATTTGGATGTGGAAAAATTATAAAATTTTATATTAAAATCTATCAAAAAGGGTAGTTATGAGTCATACAAATTATGAGTGACAAAGTATTTATTATAACTAATTAACTTTCTTAATCTTAGTGGTTTTGCTCCCAAGGTGATTCATTGTGATTCTCTCACTAGAATTCTTGCTAGAATTCGCCACATACTCCACACATCAACTTTTCCTGTGTAGACACCTCCAACACAATAGTCTGCTAGATTTTATTGCCCTCATAGCAGGGTTCTCTGAACCATTTCATTACCTGGTTCTGTTTCTGAGACTTTTCTGTCTTGGTCCTACTCTAAGATGGTTGTTTTTTGTTCTATACAGTATATTTGAGTCTGAATAGTATCCCTAGGTGCAAAATATGTTACCTTCATTACTCAAAAAGGCTAGCTCAGCACTGAGTTTACTCCTTTGTGGTAGAAGATGCACTGTACAATAACACATTTTTTATTTTAAAGGGGATGTTCTACTGTGCCCCTAACAACTGGTTCCCTAAAAAATATTACAGATGTAGCAAGACATTTGATCTTTGTAGGATTTATCTTCTACCTTCTGGAGACATGCAAATTTTAAAAAATAAGAGTATTAAAAAGAGGAAAATAATAATTTAAAAAATACTTAGTCATATAGAAAACTTGCTATGTTAACACAATCATTAAATTATAGGAGTATAAAATGACCCACTGAGTACAACTTTAAAATATGATGTATGAAGGCAAACACTGGATGGTAAAGCAGGACTAATCTATTATTTATAGAGGGTAATTATGGTTCTTTTCTCCCTAATATTTCTTTTTTTCTAGAGCCCAAAATGAAAATATGTCCTGTATGTCTCTGGCAGGGAGAACCTACCCACTAACTTTCATGAATTGCTCTCTTGCTAAGATTGTCCATATTTCTTTTGTTTATCTTTTTCTTAATCAATTCAGAATATTTGTACTTCCCATATTAATTTGCAGTATTATAACTGCTGATTGTCTATGGGCTTATGTTGTGAAAAGAGTTACATATCCTTTTTGAGAGTAGGTTAAGACTTTGAGGGGTTGAGGAGAAGATTTTTTTCGCCTTCTGTCTCTTTGTTTTTTGTACCTGCCCTAATCTCTATAAAATGTCTGTGTTCAAGTGTCAAATCCACTTTATCATTTTTGATTTGCCAGAGTTTCCTTTTTGCACCTGACACTAGCAGTCTAATGAATCAGCTAGTTTGTATCTCCAGGTGCTGAAGACACTAGTTGTGTAAATTGACCCTGTAGCATTTGCCCTGGGAAGATCCTCCCAGAGAGTCTGAGACCATATGGAGAAGCTGGAGCACAAGTTGAAGGAATTAATTCTCGCAGATAACCCTTAAGTGACCCCAAAAGTGTTCATCTGTGAAATGTGTCCTACAGTTAGGTTGTTAGCTTCCTAGCTCACCACCTGTGATCATGTGATGATGATGTTGTAAGAATTATCTGCTTATATATTAAAGGCTGAATACGACCTGGAACCTCCTGGCTGTGAGACATATGGAACTTAAAGATTACAAATTAATGACTTGCATACACTGTAAGAAATTTTCCATTTCCAGAATTATCCTAGAACGAGGTCCATTCCTTGCCTGAACTCAGAAACAGCTGCAGAACTTTGGGAAATGGAAAAGGGAAGCTGAAGAACATTGGCCTAATATTTACAGCTCTGAATTAGGACTGACGACTGTTGATTCTGCTCTGATCTGGGTACTTTAATTTCCCCAGATCTCATCTCAACTTCCCTACAAATGAAGAAAAAAGGAAACGTTTGTTTTTGTTAAAAGAGCATTATGTTATAAGCAGTACATTAAACACATATTTTATATGATGTTATTTTATTTTCATCACATTCCTATCTGGGATCAAGGACTCCATGTTAGTAAGAAAAATTGTAAACTTTCATAGGATAAATAAGTCAGTGCTGGAATTTAAACTCAAATCGCTTTGCCTTTAAATCTGCTTATTTGACATTCTGTGTCCTCTTCCGTAGCAATTATCCAGTAATATCACCTCTGATTGTTCTTCCTGTACCCCAGCGACTTAGTGCTTCCCCAATTTCTTTTAGAGGTTAAATATCTTTCCTTGTACCCAGTTCTTTGACTTTCTATTCTAAACCTAGATCTTTCTGTTACTATTTCAATACTCAGAGTTGACTAATGACCCGAACCTGGGTCATTATCAATCGTTGACTCCCTTTGTCCTGATACTTGAGATCTGTGGTTTAATATGTGTGATGATTAAATTTATATGCAAGTTGGCTAGACTAGAGGACCCAATTATTTAATCTAGGTGCTGCTGTGAAGGTATATTGTAGATGTAGTGAACTGACTTAGAGTAGAGGAGATTGTCTATAATAAGGTGGGTGGGCATTATCTAATTACTTGAAGGACTTAAGAATGTAGACTGAATTTTCTAGAGAAGTTTTGACTTAAGACAGCAGTGTCAATTTTCACCAAGTTTCCAGTCTGCCAACCTATCTTACTGATTCCAGATTTGATTTGTGATCACAACATCAAGTCTTAGTATTTTATACTTGTTAGCCCCCAAAATTGCATAAGCCAATTCCATAAAATAAATCTCTTCTCTTTCTCTCCCTCATATATATATATATATATATATATATATACACACACACACACACACATACACACACATACACACACACACACACATAGATACACCTATACAATTTCTCTATAATTTTAATATATACAATTTTATATAAGCATATGAAGTATATTATATGGAATATATAGTTGTGTTGGTTCTGTTTCTCTGACTGGTACAATACAAAAACTTTTATTATTATAACATCATTTTTTTGTGTCTGAATCATGACATTGATTTTGACCCTGTGTTCAGACCTTCTGTCTTGACCCAATCAAGACAGTCTATTTGGACCTCCAATTTTCTTTGTTCTGATTAAGTCTATGAGGACAAATAATGATGCAACCTACATAGAACTGTTATGTTGCCTCAAGTTAGCCTATGCCTTTGTATATGCCACATTAATTATAGTATTTGATGCTTGTCAAAATAGGCACACAAAACAAATTTGGAGAAAGGGAAATAGACTAGACAGATGCTAATGCACTGATTAGCTAATAGACAAATCTGTTGATAAACCCATGTTTGAAGCATTTGGAAAAATCACAAGGTCATAAACCTACAAAATTCATAAACCATATCTATGTGGCAGTGATTTGTTTGGGCATAATTCTTGAGTTTAAGAAATGCATTTGAAGGATTACTCCTCCTTGCTATTTATCATATTTTATGAATACTCAAAAACACTTTATAATACATCATTCAATTAAAAAGGTTAATTTATCTAGGTTAACAACTATTGTTATGAAGTTGAGTTATTTATTGAGAATTATTCATTATATTTTTAGCCTGCAAAACCACCAGACTATGCTACATTTTAATGGAATATACCTCTTCTGTAGATTGGCATAGCAGTATGTCTTGTTGCTTGATTAATTCCTTCAATTGTACATTTACTCACGAAATATTTATTGGGAGCTTTTGTTGTAAGCACTGTGCTATGCTCTAGGACTATACCAATGAGCACAGCAACTTGGTTCTTCCTTTACCCCATGAGCCAGGCTAACTGAAATATAGTCTAGGAATCAGTAAGATGAATGTTATGAAAAGGGACAGAGAGCTTTGATGGAATGCGAGAGGGCAGCTAACCCTTCATTTAGGGGTAAGAACTAGGCTAGGAACTGATAGAAGAGTAAGAGCCTGGTGAATAGGGAGAGATGTTTGCTCTAGGAAGAAACACATTGTGTAAAGGCCAGGAATGGGAGAGCTCTAGTATGTTCAGGAAAGGGAGAGAGAGACCTGGGGCATATAAAATAGGGAAGGGGAATGAAGATGGGGAGAGTGGGTAACAAGAAATGAAGTTAAAGACACAATTAGGGAAGCTTTATAAGGCATGAAAATAGTTTAGATTTGAGCCTGTTGGTGTTCTAGACTCTAGAGCCTTGCCTCTCAATGTGGACTAGTAACATCAGTATAAAGTTTGTTCTGTGCTTACAGCCCAGCCAGACCTATATAACCAGAACTGACATCCTAATAAGATCCTTAAATAATTCATATGCATATTAAGCTTTGAAAAGCACTAATCTGGAGCCACTGGACAATTTTAATTAAAACATGATGAAAGGAATCCTTGACCTAATTCAGCTCTCGCTAATTCTTGCTAAATGAGGTTCTGGTCTGACCCAGAACGTGTTTCCCAGGAACTTCCCAGGTCGCTCTCGGCTTCCTCTCAGACCTCATCTGTTCTCATTCTCCCTGGCCCTCATTCTGTTGCAACCACACCTGCCTCTTAGCACGATATATTTTCAAGGAGCGGTTTCTGGTTATCAGAAATACGTTTCATTCTCAGGGACTTTGCCTTCCCTCTAGATTTTGCCTTGAAATTTTTTCTTTACCCAAACTGCCTGGGGAAGGTAGGGGGCACACCTCATCAGCAAGGGTACCTGCACAATGAATATTTGTATACCTAACCCTGAATTGTATCCCACAATTTTAAAATAAAAAAAATTTTAAAAAGAAAATTGTACTTTAGATACCTGTACAACTTGTTCCCTCACTTCATTCCAGACTGTGCTCGACTATCACCTCTTCACAGAAGCCCTTGAGACCTCCCTATCCAAGATATTCATGCTGTCTCCCACTCACCTTTACCTTGATTAATTTTTATTATAACATTTATTAGTATACGAAATTATCTTATGTTTTCTCTAAATACTGTTGTTGTTGCTTATTTTTCTAAATACTATAGTTGTTATTGTTGGACTCTGTTACTAAAATAGAATAGTCATAGACTTTCTCTCATGTTTATTACTGTATTGCCAGCACCTAGGTATTCAATAAATGTTTGCAGAATGAGTGATTGAATGAATGAATTAAATAATTAGTTAAAAACAGAATTAAACACCAAATACATAAAGCTTGAGGCTACCTACTACTGACTCCTCCAAACCAACATTCACTCTGCAGTGCAAGTGAACTAAAATCCTCTTAAGTCGAACACAGCAAGACCCCACCTCAGACTTGAATAATTTTCAGACAGAAAATTTTCTGATATTCAGCAAATATTACACAGATCTTGGTATAAGTCACATTTCCACATTGAAGATATAGGAATTCTGGGGTGAAGAATAACTGAGAAATCTTTGAGAATAACAACAGAGAGTTTTGTGTGGTTGTGGTATGGAGCTTTAAGGAGTTGGATTAGCTATGGGAAGTATTTCAGTTTAACAGAAGTTAGTTCACAGTTTAATATTTCTGCCGCCCCCCCCAATTTCAATAACTCTACCACTCAAGATACTTACTATCTATGTTTCAACTGCACAATTGCCACATGTGGCTAGTGGCTACTGTTTTAGACAGCTCAGAATTATAGAATATTTCCATAATTGCAGAAATTACATTGCAGAAATTTATATTGAACAGCACTGTTCTATACTCTTTCCCATCCAATACTATAGATATCTTGGGGTCAAATGTGTTTAAATAATTTAATGAAAATTGGAGGTAGGAAGGTACCAATGTGCTTGCTAAAGTTGTGAGAGGGGTCAACATTTTTTGCAGTACTGGTCTGAAAGTACCTAGCATATGAGTAGCACTTAGTGAAGAAGAGTCAGAGAGGAACTGATGTGTCTGAGAATAAGGGAACGTCATGTGTGTTTCCATCGCTGGATGGTACAGACACATTTGGTTTGCAGCATAGAAGAAGTCACTAATGTCTATAGAGCTGAATTTCTATTAAACCATTGGCTAGGGAGATGCAGGTGTGTCAGATGTGCTAAATGAGATTATGACAGTGGGGCAGTCGGGGTAGGGCACTGAATGAGATGAGACCAGTACTGGTTATTGAGGGAAGAAAGTTGGTGCATAGGTCCTATCTAGGCCTCTATTTTTTGTTGTTGTTTTGTTCTTTAAGAAAAATGGAAATAATTTAAATTGATGTTCTCTAAGGTTCTTTCCTGCCCTAATATCTTGATACTGGTGGTTCTGAGAGAGCTAGTCTGCCTGCAACTCTCAGCCATTTTCATGTCTATGCCCATTTGTGAAAGTCTCATTTAAGGTAAATACAAAGTGGACATATTGAAGATATCTGGAGAATGTAGAGCTAAATATTTAAATCAGCACAAAAAATAACTTCCCAAAATCAGTGATAAAACAAGAAAAATATTTCATTAAAAATGTAGCAGTTCCACATGTATGGAGCTTGGAAGTCATCACTGTATTCTAACAAGTACAAAGCTGAACAGACTGAAAAATCAACATTTCTTCTCGAATCTGTAAGAGAGGTGAGAACACAGGGTAAACCACTGCCCCCAAGATTGTAGAGACAAATGACAAATACAGAGAGTCAAGTACCCTAGAAGAAATTCAGGTGTGGAATCCACTATCAGAACCAGTGCTGGGGTAGGAGAACCTCAACTGTAATTGGTGAATTGCTAGAGACTCTTGTGAACAAGTCAGAGAGTTAAAAACTCTAGGAGGTCCCCACACTTTTGTGAGTTTTATCTTCAGGAGCTCTATCAGGGCTCTCACAGTAAATATTGGGAGAAAATTTCTTTGTGCTTCCGGAAGCGGTAGGGGAAAAGGAACCATGTTGAAATACATCAGAATGCTTCACTCTTAACAATGCCTGTCCTCAGGAGAAACTATTTAACTAAAGCCTCACCTGCTGTGTTTTAGCAGAGACTCACTGACCTGGGGAAGGAAAATACCCAACTCCAGCCAGCTCTAGCCATCCTGTCTCACCTAAAATGGAAGGGAACCGAGAAGCACCTGTGAAGTTCACAGGCCAGAGGCACAGGCTTACTAAAAGACTGAGACTTAAGCATAGGACTAGAGAATGTTTTCCCTCTCTCCCTCTAACACACCTTACCACCACATTACTAAAGGCCTACTTACAATAGTCCGTTTTACCCAATACATCATGTCCAGCTACACACACATATGCACACACACACCATACTAGAAGGCAAAAAAAAAAAAAAAAAAAAAAAATTGAAGAACAAGCATTAGAACCAGACATGGTAGGAATATTGGAATGACCAGTGACCAGATTGGGAATTTAAAACAATGATTAGTATGCTAAGGGCTCCAATGGAAAACAAGATAGAGGGGTACTATAAATAGAGAGATGGAAGTACTAAGAAAGAACCAGAAAGAAATGCTGGAGGGCAAAAACATTATGATGGAAATGAAGAGCACCTTTGATGGGCTTATTAGTAAATTGGACACAACTGAGAAAAGAATCTCTGACTTTGAGGATATATAATAGAAACCTCCCAAACTAAACAAAAGAGAACACAGACTAAAAGACATAGGACAGAGTATGCAAGGACTGTGGAACAATAACAAAATATATAATGTGCACATTATAGAAATACAAGAAGGAGAGGGAAAAGAGAAAGGAACAGAAGAAATATTGGAAACAATAATGACTATTTTCCCAGATTAACATCAGATACCAATTCATAGATCTAGGAAGTTCAGAGAATACCAAGCAAGAAAACTCCCAAACCCACAAAACAAAGCTACATTTAGGCATATCATTTTCAAACTACAGAAAATCAGATTTAAAAAATTCTTAAAGAAACCAGCATAATAATAATTTTTAAAAATTACCTTTAGAAGAACTGGCCTAAGAATTACATATGACTTCTCCTTTAGAAATCATGTAAGCAGGAAGATCAGAATGAAATGTTTAAAGTGTTGTGAGAAAAACCCACAAACCTAAAATTCTGCACCCTATAAAATTATCCTTCAAAAGTGAAATAGGAATAAGGTGGGTTTTTTTTTTTTGGACAAACTGAGGAAATCTGTTGCCATTAGATATTTCTTACAAAAATATTTTAAAATTGTTTAAAATAATATGGGTTGAAAACTCAGATCATTACACAAAAAGGAAGAGCACTGACAATGTAATAAGTGAAGGTAAAATAAAGCCTTTTATTTTTCTTATTCTTCCTTTTTTTTCAGCTTTACTGAAATTGGCAAACAAAAATTACATATATTCAAGGTATACAAAGTGATGTTTTGAGATATGTATATATATATATACACACATATATATACATACATTGTGAAATGATGACTACAATTGATCTAATTAACATAACCATCAACTCACATACCATTTGGGTGTGTATGTGTGTGTGGTGTGGTGAGACACATCTACTCTCAGCAAACTTCATGTATAGATGTCTTAATCTGTTTTCTGTTGCTTACTATAGATTCTGAAAAAGGAATTTATGTCTTACAGTTATAAAGCCTGAGAACTCCAAGGTTGAGGGATACATATGAGGGTCTTTTTGCTGGTGGGGAATGTTCTGCAGAGTTCCTAGGCAGTGCAGGGAATCACATGGCAAGGAGGCTGAATGTGCTAAATTATGCTTCTCTTTGTCTTCTTATAAAGCCTGTGATAACCCACTACTAATCCATTAACCCATTAATCCATTAATAAAATCACCTTTGTGTATTTTCTGGGAACCCCTAGTATTTGTCTTTATATTACAAGCTGAATTAGAAAGCTGTAAATTGCATCACTGAAAAGCTTTGATGTTTGTCAAAATCAGTCCATTTTAGTGTCTACATCAGGATGCTGTTTAAAAAAACTTTTCAAAGTGCATTGTAGTGACTTGCTTGCATGTATATCTTTTCCTTTTAACCTTTGCAGTTTTTGTTCTGTAGAATGACTAGCAAAGTAGAAGCCCCTCAAATATTAGTTGATTGTGAAATAAGGTAAATTACCCTCAGAACTTAGACATAAAATTACCTTTTGAAAGAGTTTATTAAGACTCAACAGTAAGTTAGACAATAGTAGGGAAGAACAGAAATGATCGAGCCTAAGGTTAGATTTATAAATGTGTTGCTAAGATCCTTACTGTGGTTTGACTTACAATTTTTCAGTTTTGCAATAAGTTTATCAGAACATAACCTCCACTGTAAGGCAAAGAGCATGTATATGTAATACATTATTACTCACTATAGTCACCATGCTGTACACTAGGCCTCCAGAATTTATTCTTCTTACAACTGAACGTTTGTATCCTTTGATTAACATTTTCCCAGTTCCCCAGTCCTAGCTTCTGGTAAACACCATTCTACTATGTTTCTATGAGTTCTACTTTTTTATATATTCCACATGTAAGTGAGATTATGCAGTATTTGTCTAATATAAATTGTAAGTTGTGTAGGATGGTTAGGATAGTCTCTCTCTTACTGTCTACCTTATATCTAAGGTATACATCAAGATGTATGACATACATCAAGATGTATGACAGACCCAACACCCAGAAGGAGAATGCTCTAGAAAACACCCCTATTATAGATAAAGTTATGGATCATTTTCATGTGCCTTTTTCAATCTCTCCTTCAATTCTTCAACTTTACTTCCTGCCCTGTGCTTTTACAGCTCAAGGCCTCCTATTCCCTTCATATATTCAGCTTCATATTTCATCTTGGATCTAATAGCTGAGACTTTTTTTTTAATCCTTAAACATGATAATTTGTACCCTTTAGGCTCAATTGACTTCTGGTTTCCTAGGCGATTACTCTGCCAGATTCAGCCTTGGCTTGTGATAGCAAGCTAGTATTGATCTAAATGGACAATGCAGCTTTAGCAGGACTCCTGGGAGGAAGGACTGCTGTTGGAGACATTCACACCTCAGTTTTGGTACAGAAGCCTGAAGACAATCTTTTACATAGGTTACTTAGTTACATTCCAAATCTAAACAAACTTACTGGTTTTTGTGACTGGATTTGAGTATGTCCCACACCTCCCTTAACAACACTTAGGCTTGTTATTCCTGTTTCTCCTTACTATTGCCGAATTTATTGCTGATTTTTGGTAAACTCTTACAAAGGGTAATTTACTTTATTTTACAATCAACTAATATTTGAGGAGCTTCTACTTTGCTAGTCATTGTACTGAAAAAATGCAATGATTAAAAGAAAAAATATGCATTATTAAAAGAAAAGGCATGCATTACAATGCACTTTGAGAAGTCTTTTTGATGACATATTGATGTAAACACTAAAATGGACTGATTCTGACAAACATCAAAACTTTTCAGTGATGGAATTTGCAGCTTTCTAATGCAGCATGTAAAATAAAGACAAACACTAGGGGTTCCCAGAAAATACACAAAAATGGTTTCATTAATGGATTAATGAGTTAGTGGATTACTAGTGTGTTATCACAGGAGTGGGACTGGTGGCTTTATAAGAAGCCATGTGATGCCCTGTGCCACCTAGGGACTCTGCAAGGAGTCCCTACCAGCAAAAAGACCCTCACCAGATGTATCCCCTCAACCTTGGACTTCTCAGCCTTTATTTATTTATTTATTTATTTATTTATTTATTTATTTATTTTGAGTTGGCATCTCACTCCGTCACCCAGACTGGAGTGCAGTGGCACACTCCTGGCCACTGCAGCCTTGACCCCCCCAAGCTCTGGCAATCCTTCCACCGCAGCCTTTTGAGTAGCCTGAATTACAGGTTTGCACTACCACGCCCGGCTAATTTTTTATTTATTGTAGATACAAGGTTTCACCAAGTTGCCCGGGTGGGTCTCAAACCCAAGAGCTCAGGCAATCCACTCACCTCGGCCTTCCAAAGCGCTGGGATTACAGGCTGAGCCACCTAGCCCGGCCTGACTTTTCAGCCTTTATAAGACATAAATTCCTTTTTCAGAATAAATTACCCAGTTTCAGGCATTTCATAATGAGCAACAGAAAACCGACTAAGACACCACTAGTGGGAAGAAATAAACACATCTAAATTTGTTTGTGTTGTTTATTTTTTTATATTGTTTATTTTATGTTGTTAATTTTTTTTTATGTTGTTTGTTTATGTTGTTTTTCTTTGGCCCTCCAAACCTACAAGATAGTTTTAAGTACTGTACACTTAAGAAAAACTTTGTGCTCTTGAAGTTGCTAATATGAAATTGCTTAGAGCTCCTTTTTCTTAGAAGAATATGCTGAGGCAAGTGATTAAAATTCTGCCATTCTTCTGAGAGTCTTTTGTGAAATCATAAAATACAGAAAGATGTTTCATGTACATTACAGGTTGAATATCTCTAATCCAAAAATCCAAATCCTAAATGCTCCCAAATCCACAACGTTTTGAGCATCAACATGCTGCCACAAGAGGAAATTTCCATATCTGACCTCATGTGACAGGTCACAGTCAAAGACAGTCAAAATTATTTTTCAGATATTGTATGAAATTACCTTCAGGCTATGTCTATAAGGTATATATGAAACATGAATGAATTTAATGTTTAAATTTAAGTACCATTCGCAAGATATCTCATTATGTATATGCAAATATTCCAAAGTCGAAAAATTTCTGAAGTCCAAAATACTTCTGGCCCCAAGCATTTGGGATAAGAGATAATCAATGTGTATAATAATCCTTAAGCAGTATGAATTACTCTGAGCAGGTCACATTTGGAGCCCAGTTATCATAAAAATTACCAGCAAATGTTAAAGAAATAATGTCTACCTATCCCACCACAGCCTATAAGTACATATTATTTTAGGCATGCATTTCCTGTTATAGAAGATTATGATTTTTATTTTCCTCTGAGATATAGCTGTGTCTTATGGGGAATACCACACCCCTGGGAGAACAATTATATCTTATATGCAATTTTCAATGCATACTTATATATAAATTGTATTTTACAGTATTCTCTGTCCTTGCCCATTTTGTACTGCTATAACAACATACCTGAAACTGAAAACTTCATAAAGAACAGAGATTTACTTCTTACTATTCTGGAAACTGGGAAGTCCAAGGTCAAAGGGCCACATCTGGCAAGGACCTTATTGCTCTGTCATCCCATGGTGGGAAGCATAACATGACAAAAGCATGCAAAAGAGAGCAAGAAAGAACAGAGTCCTCATGACCTAATTATTTCTTAACAATTAGGCCCCATCTTTCAACAGTCTTGCATTGGGGATTATGTTTTGGGGGACCCATTCAAACCACAGCATTGTCTCTTAGTTAAGCTGTGTATATAAGGCATGTGTGGTTTATTTTATTGTTCTTGTTGATCTGTGTGTTTTTTGGAGAACACATACAGAGATTCAGATTAAGATGGCTGCCTTTATCTTACATGAACCCAAAAGCTCTAAAATATTATTATTTTTACTACGAAATTTAAACCTGAAGATGTGATAATCCAATTTCACAGCAACTTTGCTTATTATTGATCTTTATGCTGTAGAGAAAAAATAATGACTCTCTGGTGCCAGCCATATTTGGATGACTATCCCATCTATATTGCTTACTATCTTTGTGAGCTTAACCTTCATGTCTTCATTTATAAAAAGCAACTAATTATCTAAAAAGCTATTGCTAAGGCTAAATGATATAATAAATATAATGCACTTAAAAGTGCATGCCATTATAGAATATTTTCTATTTCATTTAGAGAGCATAGACTTAATAACAAATGCACCTGCTATGTTAAATCATAAAAGCATAGCTATGATGTGTTAGGAAAAATGATTTAAAAAGCTAATATCAATATCTATCATTATATGCATGTACTATATTATTCAAGAAGGCCCTGTCACTTAAGCTACACTTGTAGTGGAGGTCATTCTATTGATGTAACATATGGCTACTAGGTAGATTAAGATATTTATTAATTTGTTTTTGATAAAAGGAACAATCATTATGGCAGATTAGACTATTATGAGAAAACATGTCCTTGCCTAGTGAATGGTCTTCTTGAAATTACTTTTCAAATTTATTGTAGTTCAAATATAGTAGCCTTCTTATTCTGAAAATCTGACATGAAATATAATGCCAAATAAGAAATGATTTCTTAACTACCTTTTTTCACAAGTACTTAGGTAATAAGATGATAACAAGTGCAGAGAAAATCATGTTTTGTCCTTTGGGATTCTTCATGAGTCAATGCTTTTCAAGTGGATTTCAGTTTTAAGAACTCACTTTTCCCCTCTCTTATTGCAATAACAACATTAAGGCATATCAAAAAAGAAGAAAATCATCACAATCCCAGTAGTTCAATAAATCAAGTTTCTTATCTGTTTCCCTTCTTTGGAAATAAGTGTATGTATGTGTGTGTGTGTGTGTGTGTGTGTGTGTGTGTGTATGTATATATATTTCAGGACTTTGAATGTAGAGATTGTGTTATAGGCTCACTTTTTTAGTTTGTCTTTACAAAATGGTTCATAAATATTAGAAATTATAAACAATATGAATATATATAGACAAAGACAGAAAGAAAGCAGTGAAATTGTTTAGGGAGACGTAATAATGAGTGATTTCTTCCTCCCTTTTCCCTCCGGCTCTATTAAGGTGTACTTGACAAGTAAAGATTATACATATTTATGGTGTAAAACATGTTTTGATGTAAGCATACATTGTGAAATGATTACATCAAACTAATTAACATATCAATCACCTCACATATTTTAATTTTTTTATGATGAGGACATTTAGGATAGACTCTTTTAGCAATTTTTAAATATACCATACATAATCATTAACTGTAGTCACCATACTGTACAATAGATCACCAGAACTTATGTATTCTGTCAAATTGAAACTTTGTACCCTTTGACAAACATCTGCCCACTCCCATCCTCCATCTTGGAGCCCCTGGTAACCACCATTCTACTGTCTACTTCTTTAAGTTCAACTTTTTTAGATTCCACATACAAGTGAGATCATGCAGTATTTATCTTTCTGTGCTTGTTATATTGAGCTCAGAATAATGGTCTCCAGGTTTGTCTATGTATCACAAATGACCGGATTCCCAGCTTTTTATAGCGTTTCTCTTAAATTTTTTTTATTGAAATAAAAGTTGTATACATTTAGAATGTACAAGATGATGTTTTGAAATATGGATACAAGGTCTGACAGTTAAGTTCACAAACTCATCCTAGAGAAAGTCCTGCATACCTCATTGATGAATATCACTAGTCACCTTCAAAGTACTCCCCGTGGGAAGCCATGCACTGATGCCAGCACCTAGTCCACCTGTCAAAGCAATTTTGGAACTCTTTTTATGAAATGGTCATCAAAATTGTTGTCATATGACTCTTGATGTTCTGAATATCATCTAAATGTCTTCCTTTCAATATTTTCTTTATCTTTGGGTAAAGGAAAAAGTCATTGGGGGCCAGATCAGGTGAGCAGAGAGGGTATTTCAATACAATTGTTAACTGACTAAAAACTCCTTCAAACAGTACTGTGTGAGCTGGTGCATTGCTGTGATGTAAGAGTTCCTTCCGAACCATTTTTGTACATATATTTCTCATGTCAACATTTTCAGTTAAGATTTTCCAGTTGCTCTATCGATGTGTATTTGGTTTGCTCTGCTTCTGACAGTCAGCCAATGATTTTAACACACAATTAGACAAAATTTTACAATGTTTTTGTCAGTTCTGCTCATTTCTGGCAATCCTGACTGCTCTTCAACAGTGACGCTTTCTCTCACTTCAGAAAAACATTAAATCCATTTGTATACTGCTGTTTTCTTCATGGCATTATCCCCATAAACTTGGGCTAACATGTTCCTGATTTTACTTCCACTCTTGCCAAGTTTAACAAGAAATTTAATTTTTGTTTGTGGCTCTAATTAAGCTCCAACATTCTCATGATGGCACACAAAAATATGCAACAACAATAATGAAGGCCACTCAGCAAGACACTACCACATGTCAACACAAGCACAGCTGTGAGACCCTGATATACCAAGGTTATGAAACTGAGTTGTCTATACAGTGTTGCCAACATAAGTGCATAATGGCAAGTTCGCAAAATTAATTGTCAGACCTTGTACATTGTGCAATGGATAAATTGAGTTAATATATATATTGTTATTAACTACATTCCTCATGCTGTACAATAAATCTCTTGAACTTATCATGTTTTAACTGAAATTTTGTGTCCTTTATAAAACATCTCCCCAATATCTCCCCTATCCCAGTCCCTGGAAACTCACTGCTCTATTCTCTGCTTCTATGAGTTTGATTTTTTTAGATTCCACATATAAGTGAAATTATGCAGTATTTCTCTTTCTGTACTTGGCTTACTTAACATAATGTCATTTAGATCCATTTATGTTGTCACAAATGATAAGATTTCCTTCTTTTTTAAGGCTAAATAGTATTCCTTCTATTTAATATACATGTATATATACATGCATACACACACAAACATACACTCACACAAAGACACACCATTTTTTCTATATCTATTCATCCATTAATAGACACTTAGATTAATCCATATCTTGACCATTGTTAATAATGCTGCAATGAACATAAGCATGCTGATATCTCTTCAACATACTGACTTCATTTACTTTGGATATATGTCCAGAAGTAAGATTCTTAGATCATATGATAGTTCTATTTTTATTTTTAATTTTTAAAAAATGTTTATACTCTTTTTCATAATGACTGTACTAATTTACATTCCCACCATAGAATGGGCAAGGGTTCCTTTTTCTCCACATCCTTGTCAACACTTGTTAGCTTTTGTCCTTTGATAATAACCATTCTAACATGTGTGAGGTGATATTTTATTCTGTTTTTAATTTTCATTTTTTCTGACAATTAGTGATATTGAGCTCTTTTTTGTATTCTTGTTATCCATTTGTATGTTTTCTTTTGAGAAATGTCTACTGAGACCCTTGCTTATTTTTTTAAATTGGGTTATCTGTTTTCTTGCTATTGAGTTGAGTCCCTTATATATTTTGGATATTAACCCCTTATTAGATTAACAGTTTGCAAATATTTTCTCTCATTTTCTAGGTGGTCCCTTCCTTTGTTTTTACAAAGATGCTATTATCACATTTCATTTTCTACATCTATATATTAACATCTAACATATATATTGAGTGTATCCTAGTGCCAGATAACATTTTAAATATTTTACATGCAACATCACTTTAAATTCTCACATTTTTTCTTTTCTTTTTTTTTTTTTGAGTTGGAGTCTCACTCTGTCGCCCAGACTGGAATGCAGTGGCCACTCCCGGCCACGGCAGCCTCGAGCTGCTGGGCTCCAGCGATCCTTCCACCTCAGTCTTCCAAGTAGCTGGAACTACAGGCGTGCGCTACCACGCCCGGCTAATTTTTTGATTTATTGTAGAGATGAGGTCTCACCAAGTTGCCCAGGCGGGTCTCGAACGCACGGGCTCAGGCAATCCACTCACCTCAAGCCTCCCAAGGCATGGGATTACAGGCTGAGTCAACGAGCGCGGCTTCTCACATTTTTTCATATGAAGAAATGGAATCACAAAGAGGCTAAGTAATTTTATTGGAGTCATATTTCTATGAACAATTTGCTATGAATATGATACTTAATACAATTTATTATAAAGCATGCTCAAGTTTATTGTATCACTATTGACACTAGCTCAAATAGGGATTCCAAATATGAAATCAACCTAAGTGTTTATCAACAAATGAATGGATAAAGAAATATGGTATATATGCACAATATAATGTTATTTAGCTTTAAAAAAGAAGGAAATCCTGTTATTTGTGACAACATGGATAAATCTGGAGGACATTATATTAAATGAAATAAGCCAGACATTGAAAGACAAATACCACATGATCCCACTTAGCTGTGGAATCCAAAAAAGTTGAACTCATTAAAGAGTAGATTGGTCATAATCAGGGGCTGAGGAGGGTGTTGTTGGGGAGTTGTTGGTCAAAGAATACAAAATTTCAGTTTAGATGAAAATAATATATTCAAAAAGTCTATTTTACAACGTGGTGACTATAGTTAATAACTATGCATTGTGTTCTTGACAATTTCTAAGAGAGTTGATTTTAAGTGTTCTCATCAAACACACACACACACACACACACAAAGCATCTCAGGTAATGCATATGTTAATTAGTTCAATTTAGCTATTCTACAATGTATACCTATTTCAAAACAATGTGCTATATAGGATAAATATTATTTATCAATAAAAAAATTAAAAGAGGCCAGGCTCGGTGGCTCAGCCTGTAATCTCAGCACTTTGGGAGGCCAAAGTGAGTGAATTTCCTGAGCCTGCGGGTTCGAGACCTGCCCAGGCAACTTGGCGAGACCTTGTCTCTACAATAAATCAAAAATCAGCCGGGTGTGGTAGCATATACCTGTAGTTCTAGCTACTTGGAAGGCTGATGCGGAAGGATCGCTGGAGTCCAGCAGGTCGAGGCTGCAGTGGCCAGGAGCATGCCACTGCACTCCAGCCTGGGCAACAGAGTGAGACGCCAACTCAAAAAAAAAACAAAAACAAAATTTAAAAATTTAATTGTCAAAGCAGATTTACATAAATCATAGATCATACCTACAACAAAGTTTACCAAAGCAGAAAGCATTCACAAACTCTACATAATTCTCTATAAGTCCTGAATCCACCAAACAGGCCTCCCTGAAGTTTCTTTGCTTACACCAGGATGTTTTCTGGTTCAGAGTGAGGACCATCAACTGTATATGGTACAGTTTGGCTCAGAGAAGGCCATGCAAGTTTGGAGTTTCTTAAAGTGTGTATTCTATTAAGCTGGTAGCTGTGCCCTATAAATCCATAAACTTATTGGTTTAATTAAAATAAGCTCTTCTGAGAGATCAGGTATATTATTCAAAAGTTTTGTTTTATAAGAACTTGTCTTCTTGCAACTGGATCAAGATAGTATTGGTGTGCATGGGGTATAGTTGCTGGATCCTTGACTTGGTTGTAGAAAAGAATTTCAGAGCAAGTCCCATAGTTCAAAGGAAAGTTTATTATCAAAGGAAAACACATTCAAAAGAGGACCTGGGTGACTTAAAGAGAAAGGCTCTTTGCCATTAACAAAGAGCTTTATATATTGTTTAAAATGATAATTAAGACACCTATTTTCCAAGTTAAAATTTGTGGACTACAACAAGCAATTTTTTTAAAATTTAAAATTTTTTAATTTTAAAGATGTGGGGTACAATTCAGGGTTAGGTATACAAGAATTCATTATGAGATTGTTGATGAGATGTGTTCCCCCTTCCCCAGGCAGATTCCCACTACTGCCAATCCCGCTTCCCTGCCCCCATTCCTGCAGTTTCCTGTTACTGCCAATACTTTTCTTATAGTATTACAATAAATGTTCAAGGTCCACTTATGAGTGAGAACATGTGACACTCAGTTCCTTGTTTCTGTGAAAGCTCACTCAGTATTATAGACTCTAAGTCCTTCCAGGTTACGGTGAAGTTTATGCTTTTGTTCTTCTTTATGGTTGTATGATATTCCATTGTGTATATGTACCACATTTAAAAAAAATCCATCCTCTTTTGATGGGCAGCACAGTTGGTTCCATGTTTTTGCTGCTGTGAACAATGCTGCGATAAACATACTTGTGCAGTTATCTTTTTTATAGAGTGATTTGAGTTCTTCCAGGTATATTCCCAGTAGGGGGATTGCGGGGTCATATGGAAGGTCGATTTTTAGATCTTTTAGGAATCGCCCTACTGTTTTCCACAGAGGCTGTACTAGTTTACACTCACACCAACAGTGTAGAAGTGTTCCCTTTTTGCCACATCCTCTCCAGCATCTGTTGTTTTTTGAGTTATTGATGATAGCCAGCCTGACTGGAGTTAGGTGGTATCTTAGTGTAGTTTTAATTTGCATTTCTTTGATGACTAGTGAGGCTGAGCATTTTTTCATGTATCTGTTGGCTGCTTATATGTCTTTTTTTGAGAAGTGTCTATTCATGTCTTTTGCCCACTTTGTAATGGGGCTTTTTTTCTTCAGCACGTTTGAGTTCCTTGTAGATCCTAGATGTTAGGTCTTTGTCAGACATACAGTTGGCAAATATTTTTTCCCAGTCTGTGGGCTGTCTCCTCGTTCTCTTGATGGTTTCTTTGACTTTGCAGAAGCTTGTCAGTTTGATAAGGTCCCACTTGTCTATCTTATCTCTTATGGCCCGTGCATTTCGAATTTTGCACAGGAATTGGATGCCAGTTCCAACTTCCATAAAGGTGTCTCCTGCCTTTTCTAAGGTTCTTATAGTTTGAGATTTTACATTTAGGTCTCTGATCCATTTAG
>CAUYQG010035856.1:0-11874 GCA_963574415.1 Tarsius wallacei | reverse complement strand
CAGGCAAACTGCGCATCTCTGGTCCACCAATGAAATTGTCCTGGTCACAAGGCGCTGGCTCACCACAGGTCTCGGAGATGCTTGCTACCTCTCAGGGGCATTTTCAGGTCAAGATGGTGGAGTCTGACCACGGTGAAGCTGCTTGAATCCTGACCTTCTCAGGAATAAAAACTAACATTTGTTGAGAGACTCTTATGTGCCAGGAACTATTCTAAACTTCTTCCTGGAGAAACTTGTTTCTTGGTCACATCCGTTGTACAAAGTATATCCGTGGCTGGAGACCCGCTGGAGTTTCCGGGGTCGGGGGGACGAGGGGCTCCGACGAGAATAAGGGGGGGTCCCGAACGCTCGCCCCCTTCGGCTCACATCGCCTCCTCCCTCTCTCTCTCCTCCTCCTCCTGCCTCCGGTCTCTGTGACACGTTTTTTGTTTTTTTTTGAGTTGGAGTCTCACTCTGTTGCTCCAGGCTGGAGTGCAGTGGCATGCTCTTGGCCACCCCAGCATCAACCTGCTGGGCTCAGGCGATCCTTCTGCTTCAGCCTTCTGAGTAGCTTGAACTACAAGTGCGTGCTACCATGGCTGGCTAATTTTTTGGTTTATTGTAGAGATGGGATCTTGCCAAGTTGCCCAGGCTGTTCTCGAATCCGTGGGCTCAGGCAATCCTTTCGTCTTGGCCTCCCAAAGTGCTGGAACTACAGACTTGAGACACTGTGCCTGGCTGTAACACAGTTTGATGAGAAATAAATGGGACAGAAGTTTACTTTCATCCTATGTGATAGCTCTTTTTAGTTCATGCTATAGATATGGGGTGACAAAATTGAAAAATATCTAGCTACTCTGAAAATACCCTAGAAATTGTCCTATTGTGTCAAACTGGTATGTTAAATTAGCCATTCATATTTGTACTGGTTTGAGTTTGAGACAAATAAATCTGTGCTCATAGGAGTCATGTTTTGAGAAATGCAGAATTGATAGAAAGTAAAATTAATCCACAGCTTACAGTAATTAACGTTAGAAAATTTGTCATCATTGTTATGTTACAAGTGTGAAAAGAAGACTTTAAATCTGGAAGATAAACTTCTTGCTGGGTGTGGTGGCTTACACCTGTAATTCCAGCATTTTGGGAGGTGGAGGTGAGAGGATTACCTGAGTCTAGGGGTTCAAGACTAGCCCGGGCAACTTGGTGAGACATTGTCTACACAATAACTTAAAAAATTAACTGGGTGTGGTCGTGCTCCTTTGGTTCTAGTGACTTGGAAGGATTGTCTGAGCCCAGCAGGCTGTGCCTGCGGTGGCTGTGAGCATGCCACTGCACTCCAGCCTGAGTGACAGAATGAGGCTCAAAAAAAAAAAAAAAAAATTAGAAGATAAACTTCTTAAAAACTAGTTTCGTTAGACTTCGTTCCAGCAGGAGGATTTCAACAAAGACGTAAGTTTTGTAGGTCGCTGGACATCTGCTAAGATCAATTGATCCCCTATTATGTACAAGTGCTTTACTGGCCTTTGGAAGAACCTTGTAGGATCTCTGATGCCTGACAGCAAAGTGCATATAGTCCAGTGGAATCTTATGTCAAATTCATCCTTATGGCAGTTCCCCAAAATGGTCATTGCCATTGATGGAGATTGACAATTCTAATTACTGTTCCCAGTTTGTGAACAAATAGCCTACAATAGTAAGTATTTTTTCAATTTTTCAGGCTGAAAAAATATTTCTAATACTGCAAATAATGAAATTATTAAAATTTCATAATATTAACTAAGTGGGTTTATTAGTTTCCTAGGGTTGCTGTAGTGTAAATTATTGCAAACTTGATGGTTTAGGATAACCAGAAATCTGAAATCGAGTTGTTGGCAGGCCTCATTCTTTCTTGGGACTTCAGCATAATCTGTGCATTCCTCTATCCTTCTTGGTGATTGCTAGCAGTCCTTGACATTCCTTGGCATATAGACATATCACTCAAATTGAGCCCCTACTATGTATGTACAAGTGCTTTACTGGCCTTTGTTGTCACATGCTATTCTCTCTGTATGTCTATTTCTCCAAATTTCCCTCTTCTTATGAGGACATCAGTCATTGAATTAGGACCCATCCTGATAAAGTATAACTTCATCTTTTTTATACTGCCTTTGTTGTCGTATACTATTCTCTCTGTGTGTTTATGTGTCCAAATTTCTTCTTATATGGACATTAGTCATTAAATGGACAGGAGTCATGACTTCATCTTAACTTGGTATCATCTTCAAAGACCCTCTTTCCAAGTACAGTCACATTCACAGGTTCCAGGTGGTCATGAATTTATCTGGGGGACACTATTCAACCAAGTACAGCAGGCTTTGATTTAATTTATTTTAAAACAATTTAATGGTCCAGTTCAGGACAATTTTGAGCTTCCTGTTGAGGAAATCAGGATGGTTATTACTTCATTGCCTTCTGTGGGAAAGTTCTGCTCCCAGCCCTTCTTGCCTTCTGTAACAAAACTCACAAATTATATTGATGGATGAGTTTAGCCAAGTATTCACTGTGTTAGCCAAGTGACTGGCATTTATTTTATTTTATTTTATTTTTTTGAGCTGGAGTCTCACTCTGTCTCCCAGACTGGAGTGCAGTGGCCGCTCCCGGCCACTGCAGCCTCGACCTGCTGGGCTCCGGTGATCCTTCCGCCTCAGCCTTCCAAGTAGCTGGAACTACAGGCGTGTGCTACCACACCTGGCTAATTTTTTGATTTATTGTAGAGATGAGGTCTTGCCAAGTTGCCCAGGTGGGTCTCGAACCCGCAGGCTCAGGCAATCTACTCACCTCAGCCTCCCAAAGCGCGGGATTACAGGCTGAGCCACCGAGCCCAGCTTTATTTTTAAAATACATTTAATCATTATAGATAATTTTTTATTTCACTATATGTTTATTTCAGAAGTTTTTTTGGATGCATATCTATAGCAATCATGGTTTAATATGTACCCCCTCATCCCAAAAAACCCCACAATTTTGAGTGAATATCTGAATTTTTCTTGTTATTTTTGTTATTATTGTTTATATCTGTGAAAATCTTTTATGTTGTTCGAATCACAAGGACTTATTTATGACCATGATCTGTTTAACTATAACTTGCTTTCTCTTTGGAAAAAAAAAAAAAGAGCCAAAACCAAAATATAACTGCTTCCCATTATCGTTAATGCATCAGATAAGAAACACTGAAATGCCTTCTTTTTTTCTCTCAGCTTACTTTTTTCTTTGGAGAATCTTAGCAAATGACGATATTTCTTTTCCATAAATAGGACAAAATACGTATTATAAAATAATTAAGCATGGCTTTTCAACTGAGACTTGTTTATGTTGTTGAAGCTGTTTGCTCATCATTTGAAATCCTGGTGTGGTGTTAATATGTGTGCAGATTTTTTTTTGACACCCCTCCCTTAAAAATATGGAGCCTAACTCTTGGAAGTCCAACGTGGGTTGGACTTGGTGACTCACTTCTATAATAAATAGAATGTGGTAGTAGTGATACTATCTACTCTGAAGGCAGAGTTATGTAAAGAGGGTAATACCCCCCTGGCTTTTTCTCATGGATTATTCTCCTTGGAGGAAGCTGGCTGCTTTGGCATAAGGACACTCAGGAGGTCTTATGGAGATGAACTGAAGTCTCCCACCCACAATCAGCACCTATTTTTTTGTTTGTTTGTTTTTTGAATTGGGATCTCACTCTGCCTCCCAGGCTGGAATGCAGTGGTATAGTCACAGCTTACCACAGCCTCAACCTTCTGGGCTCAGGTCATCCTTCTACCTCAGCCTTCTGAGTGGCTGGGAGTACAGGCAGGCATGTCCTACTCTGCCTGGCTAATTTTCTGGTTTCTTCTTTTTTTAGAGATGAGGTCTCGCTCTATTGCCTAGGCTGGTCTCAAACTCCTAGTATCAAGCAGTCTTCCTGCCTTGGCCTCCCAAAGTGCTGGGATTACTGGCATCAGCCACTGTGTATGGCCAGCACATATTTGTTAAGCATGTGAGTGAACCACCTTAAAAGCAGATCCTTCAACTCCAGTCAAATTTCAGATGACAGCAGTGCCAGTCAGTCCCAAACCCCTGACTCACAGAAAACTCTGGGAGATAAGAAATATTTGTTTTAAGCTACCAGCTTGTGGGATAATTTGTTAGGCAGCAAAATAAAATTTATACAAGTACCTTTCCTGACATGGCTTCAGTGGTCTTGAGCATTTATGTACAACCCTGACCTAACTTATGAATTTTACTGGTATTTTAAATGTTTATTTACTGAAACACCCACCCATTTTTTTTTTTTTTTTGAGTTGGAGTCTCACTCTGTCGCCCAGACTGGAGTGCAGTGGCCGCTCCCGGCCACCGCAGCCTCGACCTGCTGGGCTCCGGCGATCCTTCCGCCTTAGCCTTCCAAGTAGCTGGAACTACAGGCGCACGCTACCACACCCGGCTGATTTTTTGATTTATTATAGAGATGAGGTCTCCCTTGCCCAGGCGGGTCTCGAACCCGCGGGCTCAGGCAATCCACTCACCTCAGACTCCCAAAGGCGCGGATTACAGGCTGAGCCACCGAGCCCGGCTGGTAAATTATTTCTTAATTAAATCAGCATTATATTACTAAATTAATGTAGTCTTTTACTATCATTTAAACTTTTTAATACATTTCTCTCAATAATGTTGTTTTTAGCTAATATAAATAACATTTTAAAATTTCATTTTTCAATTTTTTTTGCTGGCATGGAGAATTAAAATCAATTTGCATACATTGAACTTACATCAACAAAACTAAGCTTTAATACTACATTTCAATCATTAATTATTAAATATACTTATCAAATATACTAGTTTTCTACTCTTTTACATTTTCTAAGTGAATACTATTATAATATGAGCATAAGTAAGTTTTATATATTAATTTCTAATCTTTATAATTTAATTAGTTTCTTCATGCCTTGTTACATGTTTGAATGAAAATTATTCAGAAGGACATGATTGCTTCAATGCTAGTTTTACAGAAAAGTCTGTCAATATTTGACCATTAAGTAGGGTATTTTTTTTTGTTAGCTATTATTGATTTAGTTAATACTATTATCTTCTCTTTCTACCTTGCTAAAAGATGATAGACCCAATTTTTTTCTCTGTCCCTGATTTGAGCTCTCATTTAAAATGTGATAAATTATCTTTTATATTTTATCACTATTGAGGCTTTATATTTTTAAATTTTATAATCACATGATAGTTGCACATATTTGTAGTATACATGTGATATTTTGATCATGCATACTTGCATTTTTGTCTTTCATTCTTATTTTGTTTGCCTCTTCAAAGGCATTGTGATGCCATGTGTGTTATCGTGTCTAATAAATACTAAAATATCTAGTTCCTTCTCTTTTTATTTATTTTTATTTTAGAGTTGTGGGGTTTGCTATGTAAATGAATTACATGCAGGTGAGGTTTGGGCTTCTAGTGAGCCTGCTCTTCTCTGGTAGCAGACATGGTACACAATGAGTAATTATGTGACCCTTATGCTTCCTCCATTCCTCCCCACACCAGTAATGCTCAAAGTCAGTTATTCTTGCTTTTGTCCTTGCATGTCCAATGGTTAGAACTCCCTTATATATGAGAACATGCAGTATTAAGTTTTTACTGTTGTGTTAGTTCACTTAAAATCGTTGTCTCCAGCTGCATTCATATTGCTGCAAAGGACACAATTTTGCTTCTCTTCATGGCTGCATAGTACTCCTTAATGTATGTGTATCACATTTTTTTAAATCTAGTCCAATTTGATGGGCATCTAGATTGGTTCCATGGTTTTGCTATTGTGAATAGTACTATGATGAATATGCATGTGCAGATGTGTTGTTGGTAGAACAATTTATGTTTTTCTGGGTATATTCCCAGACGTGAGATTGTTGGGATTGTTGATACCTCAATTTTTAGTTCTTTGAGAAAGAGTCACACTGCTTTCCACAAAGCTTGAACT
The DNA here is from genome assembly GCA_963574415.1 of Tarsius wallacei. Taxonomy (NCBI): domain Eukaryota; kingdom Metazoa; phylum Chordata; class Mammalia; order Primates; family Tarsiidae; genus Tarsius; species Tarsius wallacei. The sequence continues at coordinate 5,903 of CAUYQG010035856.1, read as the reverse complement.
CTGTTACATTCCTACCAGCTGTGCAGAAGAGTTTCTTTCTCACTTGTTGTATTTTGACTTTTTAATGAGCCATTCTGTCCAGAATGAGGTGGTATCTCATTGTAGGTTGATTTGCATTTCTCAGACGATTAGTGAAACTGAGTATTTTATTCCTGGCAATCAAGAAAAAAACATTCTTCCTAGCTCATTCTATGAAGCCAATATCATCCTGATGCCCCAAAATGGCAAAGACCCAACAAAGAAAGGAATCTACTGGTCAATTGTTGTGATGATTACAGATACAAAAATTCTCAATAAGGTTTTGGAAAATTGCATTCAACAGTATATTTGCAAGAGTATCCACCATGACCAAGAGTATTCATTTTCAGGGTGCAAGACTCGTTCAACATAGGTAATTCAATAAATGTAACCTATCACATAAACAGACGTAAGACCAAGAACCACATGATTATCTCATTAGATGCAGCAAAGGCATTCAATAAAAGACAACATCCCTTCTTGATTAAAACACTTTAACTCCTAGGAACATTCCTTAAAGTATTAAGAGCGATTTATGACAAACCCGCAGCCAACAACATACCTTCATAGGCAGAAGCTATATTCATTCCTCCTAAAAACTGAAACAAGGCAAGGATGCCCACTATCACCTCTCCTATTTAACACAATACTGCAATTTCTAGCCAGAACAATTAGGCAGGAGAAAAAAAATAGAGGTATCCAAATAGGAAAAGAGAAAGTTAAATTGTCTCTCTTTGCAGAAAATATGATTCTATACCTAGAAAATCCTAGAGAGTCTGTCAAAAATCTCCTCACACTGATATGTGACTTCAGTAAAGTCTCAAGACACAATCAGTGTGCAAAAACAGTGGCATTTCTACACACTAACAAAAATCAGGCTGAGAAACAAATCAAAAACACAATTTCATTTGCAATAGCCACATACACACACAAAAAATATCTCAGGGTTTGACTAACCAAGGAAATGATAGACCTTTACAATTAGAACAACAAAACACTGCTCAAAGAAATCAAGGATGACACAAACAAATGGAAGAGGCTTTTATGCTCATGAATTGGAAGAATCAATATTGTCAAGATGGCTATTCTACCTAAGGAAATCCACAGATGCAATACAATTCCTGTAAAATGCCAGCAATATTTTTCAAAGATCTAAGAAAGATAATACAGAAATTTACATGGAAACCAAAAGTCCAAACAGCTAAATCAACCCTCATCAAAAAAGAACAAGGTTAGAGGCGTCACACTTCCAGACCAAAGACTTTATTACAAAGGTACAGTAACCAAGTTATCATGAGTCAGGTATTAAAATAGACACATAGTCCAAAGAAACAGAACAGAGAATCCAGAAATAAAATCACAGACCTTCAACCAACTCATCTTCAAAAAGCTGACAAAAACAAACGTTGAGGAAAAGATACCATATTTAGCAAATGATGTTTGGAAACCTGGCTAACCACATGTGGAAGAATGAAACTAGACCCCATCTATTACTAAATACAAAAATTCACACAAAATGGAATAAAGACTTAAATGTGAAACCCCAAAATATAAGAACCTAAAAAGAAAACATTGAGGACACGTTCCTGGACATCAGAGAAGGCAATGAATTCATGGCCAAGTCCCCCAAATCAAATGCAACAAAAGCTAAGATAGACAAGTAGGACCGTATCAGGTTAAAAAGGTTATACAAAGCAAAATAAACAATCAAAAAAGAAAACAGTCTACTCAGTGGAAAAAATCTCACACACACCCACACCCACATCCACACCCAAACACACACAGGCCCTTGCAAGCAATACATTCATCAAAGGCCTAATATCCAGCATATGCGGGGAACTCAAATCAACAGGAAAAAAATAATAACACTTTTAAAAGGATATGAACAAACACTTCTCAAAGAAAGATTTCCAACCATCCTTTTATTTCTTTATAGAATGCGTTTGTAATCTTCTTGCTTATTTTTATATTTAAACTTTTAACAATCTTTCTTGGCTCCAAACACATAACTATCATTTTATATATTTGTAGGTAATTCAGACAAAATGATTGGATTTTAATTTTTATTTTAGTGCTTTCTTTTTTAATTTCATTATTAATGTTGGCCTGGTTACAAAAATTAAGACAAATTTTTTTTTCCCATTCTCTCAGAGTACTGAAATATTATACAACAACACATTTTCTCTAATTTTTAAAAACATAATTTTCTATAAAATATTTTCTAACCAAGAGTTGGTGTTAGGCTTACAAGTTCTTTAAAAAAAATTAATAATTGGTTTCTTTGTCTTCTCTATTTTTAAAATTATATTACCTTTCATAAAATATTATTTTATCCAATTTCACTGAATGGAAAAATTGTTACATTATGTTTTTAACTCATTCATAACTTCATTAACTTATTTTTGCTTTTGGTTAATAGACAATGTTGTATTATTATAAAATAACAAAGTTTTTATATTTAAATGTTCTGTCTCATTATTTACTGTGTTATCTAATTGTATAACTATATAGGTTTAAAAATGTATTTGTTTAACCAGCAAAAATTTAGGCTTATATAAAATTTCATTTAAAAACTCTTATAAGGCATGCATAATCAACTATTTTATTATCTCATATATTAAAATAAATAGTCAAGAGTATAAACTTTATGCTGATTAATGTTTCAGAGTATTTCATTAGTTCTGATATATTGTTTTTCAATTTATTTTGTACTTGTAAAAAAATCTAATAATTTAGTATCAGTTAGTACTTTTCTCTTTGATCTAAGAGTTGAGTTTTTCTTTTTTCTTCTAATAGGGAGGGCATATTCGTGTATTTTATATTCTTGTTTTTGAATTCATATTTAGGTGTACTTTTAATACATTTTAGGAATGTTTAATATTTTTTATGGCCTAGCATATATTATTAGGTAGAATCAAAATAATAATTTAAGCTTATATGTGTGAAGACAAACATGGAATAAGAGTGTGAGAAGTGCACTTTATTGACCATCCCACACTTGGATAGACTGCTACATGTTGATTTTGACCATGGTGGAACTAGTGACTATCAAGCAAATTAAATTGGTTTAATGTTGAGGCACTTAGAAGTTTTAGCTTTAAGCCTAGATATTAAGCCTAAGAAAATAAAATAATCTTGGTCACAATTTGGAATTGTAAAACATGGGATAATGTTGTCTAATGATATGAGGATAGACAAAACATACAATGGGAGAGACTCAGATAAAATTAAATAAGAACATTAGTTTTTAACATGCTAATTTGAAATTTTTTCAAGATATAAGAATGAAACTTGATTTGGGGATATATCTTAAAGGAGGTCAACACCCATATGGAAGTTAAAATAATAGGCTAGATGACCAGTCCAAATATTTCAGGTGAATAAGAGAAATCAGCCTTGCACACAAGCATGTACACCCTCTAAATGAAGTCTGTAATTTAAACAAAGGCTTAAAAATATATGGATGGCTGGTAGGGCAGAAAAAAATTAGAAAAATAAAATGTAAAGAAAGTCAATAAAATAAAATATCTAGAGAAGACAAGACTTTACCTGTTTGCTCAACATTGCTTAAAGGATGAATAAGATGAAACAAGGTAAAACATAATAATTATAAATTGTCAACATAATATTTAGTGGCATTAGTACGTCTTGTTATTGTGGAATTTACCACTTTAGGTGGAATTTAAAAGATAGGATATACAGAAATATAAACAACAAATATTCTTGTAAGAAATTTAAGGGAAAGAGATAAAATACATAGATCAGTTGCTACAGTAGAATATTTCATAGATGGAATAGCTATTAAATAGTCAGAAAAAATGGAACATGTGTACTGATGTGAATTATCTGTATATAAGATACACACACACATATATATTATTTTATAAAAGACAAAGATATGATTGTTACATTTTATTTTTCTAATTTTTTTCTGCCCTACCAGCCATCCATATATTTTTTAAGCCCTTGTTCCAATTAGAGACTTCATTTAGGGAGTATACATGTTTGTGTGCAAGGCTGATTTCTCTTATTCACCTGAAATATTTGGACTGGTCATTTAGCCTTTCTTTTAAATTCTGTATGCGTGTTGACCTCCTCTAAGTTACATCCCCAAAAACCTCTTTGAAGAGAAAGGATATGAAACTGAGACTCGGGCAGGAGTGACTTTGACAGGAGCCAATTCAGTTCATGTGGTACAATACGAGAAGAGGGAGGGAGTGTGTTCTACAAATGTTTATTTAATTGGAGGCATTTGAGGCTTTTCTTGCTTTACTTTTGTAAGGAAAGAATGAGCCAAAATAATCTACTGAAATCAAAGAACAGGAACAAAATGTGAAAAGTTCCATTGAAGAAGTGAAAGTTGTGAAATTGTCATTTCATGCAGCAGCAAAGCAAAAGTATAACTAAGTGCTGTGATAAAGGTGGCAGTGTTGGGTGTTCTAATGAGATTTGCGATAATAAATTTAAAGTAGGTCAGTTAGCAGCTTTGAATGACTTTTTTCAACAATGTTTAATGACTCAGTTGTATAAGAAAAAAAGTTATTTTCAAGTAGGACCGAGCTTGTCCCAAGGAAGATGACCAAATAAAAGAGATGCCAAATCATTTAGAGTGTTCAAAAGAGTAATTTTAATAGTTGGGATAACTGAAACTCTTTCTTTTCTTGAATTTTGAACCACTAAAGCAGACAACAAAACCAGGAAGCTGAAGATAAAACTATTTGCTTTATTTCTGAGGAAAGCTCCTATGGAGGGTGTGGTTCCTATGTCTGAGACACAATATGCTTTCTAATAATCACTGCCTTACCTTCCCATTGTACATCATAAAACAACACAGAAGGATGGAAACTTAGTTCCACAGAGTATACTCCCTTACTGGAATTAATTCTTTGCACAAACTTGAGGTTCAAAGCAAGTTTGTTAAGAAATGTGGGGAAGAATTAGAAAAAAAAATTCCTTGTAGGCTTAAGAATTTTGATAGGAAATATAAAACCCAATCAATAAATCTGTTAAGTGACTTCCTCTTGCTCTTCAAGTAAAGCATCTCTGTAGGGTGATCAAAAGATCAGAACTATTTAAGGGGAGAAAAATCACCTACATTGAAATAAGAAAAATAGAAAGACAATGTTATCCATATGCCCAAATAATGATATAATATGAAATTTAATCAGGTTGTATTATAAGTCAAATTTGCCACTGAAAAACACTCTTTCTCTTGCAAGATTTTGTAATCAAAAGAAAGAGACAGAACTACATTAACAAGGCCACTATCTAGAGCAGAGGACGTATGAAAGATTCAAGGGCAGGGCAGAGAGTAAGATGAGGGAAGGTGAGGTAGAATGAATCTTAGCAACAGGAGATCACATCTGCCACACACAGGTAGCAGAATAACCAAAAGCACGGATATGGAGAGAGTTTCCTCCGTTTCCTACCAAAGTGAAGACAGAGATTCATTCTGTTAGTGTATTCAAAGTTAGAGGGATGGAGATTTTAGTTGAATGTCATTTAATTTCAAGAGTTAGAAATCATATTATCATAAGGAAGAATCAGGAGAAATTGGATGTATTTAGTTATCATATCATTTCCTGATTGCTCCTCATTATATGGAGAAGATTTGAACTCCATTCAATTTATTATTGTAAGTTCCTTGGGAAATCAGAAGTTGCTGAGGTGAAATAGAAATTTTATGCTAAATTTAAAAATTCATCTTTGAAATTATGTAAATATTAATGATGTAATTAAACTATCTAGATATTATTTATTTTTAATTTTTGTATTTATATTTATATTGGCACTAATATTGTTTTAAATTTTCATTTATCTTTTATATTAAAGATTTAACAGTAAAACCATAATTTTTATTGTATATTTAATTGGATATAATAATA
>CAUYQG010035854.1:0-13680 GCA_963574415.1 Tarsius wallacei | reverse complement strand
ACCTCAGGCCTGCTGTAATGCCTCTGCGGTGTCCGTGGGCGAGTTCCGTGTGGGGAGCAAGCCCCCTGGGAGATATCTGGAGTCTTTCTGTGTCCTCTTCTACGGAGGTCTCACAGACCACGCTGCCCGGTCGCCATCTTCAGTTCTTTGTGTTTTAACAAATACATAGTGATACGTATCTTTCACAGTATCCTGAAGAATAATTTTAATGCCCTATAAATCTGATTAATTCCCCTGCCTTCCCCTTAATTTCCTGGTAATCATTGGTCCTTTTCTTGACTCCTTATTTTGCCTGTTTGATAATGTCACATTACTTGGAATCATATGGTATAACTGTTTCAGATTGGCTTCTTTCATTTAGTAATATGCATTTAAGTTTCCTCTATGTCTTTTTATGACTTGTTATATGGCTCATTTCTTTTGAGCACTGAATAATATTCCACTGTATGGCTGTACCATAGTTTATTTATCCATTCACCTCCTGGAGGACATCCTGGTCATTTCCAAGTTTTAACAATTATGACTGAAACTTCTATACACAACTGTGGAAAGGTTTTTGTATAGACTTAAGTTTTTACCTCATTTAGGCAAATTCCATGAAAAGTAATTGCTAGGTCGTATAAGAGTATGGTTAGTTTTTTAAGAAACTGCTAAACAATCTTCTAAAATGTGCTGCTTTGTATTTTCACCAGTAATAAAGGATAGTTCCTGTTGCTCCACATTCTTGCCTTGCCAACATTTGGTGTTATGTGTTTTGGATTTTAACTATTCGAGTAGGCATGTAATGGGATCTATCTTGCTGTTGTTTAAAAATGCAGTTCCTTAATGATATATGATATTGAGCATCTTTTCATAACTTATTTGCCACAGTTTTAAATATTATTATTTTATTATTAAGAGTACTCCTAATAATTTTTTTTATTGAGACAGGGTCTTACTCTATAACCCAGACTGGAGTGCAGTTCCGTGATCACGGCTCCCCACAGCCTTGAACTCCTGGCTCAAGCAGTCCTCCCTCCTCAGCCTCCCAAGTAGCTGGAGAAGCTGGGATTACAGGCACACGTCATCATGTCAGGCTGATTTTTTGATATTTTTTTCTTTGGAGAAATGGTCTTAATATGTTAACCAGGCTGGTCTTGAACTCCTGGGCTCAAGCAAACCTCCTGCCTAGGCTTCCTAAAGTGCTGGGATTATAGGCATGAGACACCATGTCCGACCACTCCTAATAATTTTTGAGAGGAATCATTTCTAGACCTGAATGATTCTGAAGACTCAGTGTGGCTTCTTGAATAAAGCTTCTTAGTCGTTTCCTATGGAAAGTAGTTGTGTTTAGCAAAAATGTCAAGTTAATCTGACATGTGCAGTATGGCTTTAAAAAAGAAAAATCAGACTCAGTTTTATATCACCAGACAGTCTTCAGTATAGGCTTTCATATGAAAAATCTGAGAACTGCATACACTGGCCATGATAATATGATGACTGCCTCTCAAAGTAATGAAGAGATTTTAATATAAATGACACATACAAAGTTGATATTCACTTGGATAGTTTGTAAGTGACCTCTCTGACTATTTTTCTACTAGTGTTCCTTGCATTAAGTATATCAAGTCTGGAAATGTGTCATCTTGACCTCAGTAAAGAAAGAGACAGATGCTCAGATAACCGAGCACCAGCATAGCCTCAGTTTCCTAGATAGCTACACCGATGTCAAAATATTATTAATGAGATTTTCACTGAAAAACATTCTATTTTTGTATTAAGTTTCGACTTGGACATCTTGCCTTCCTGAGAAAAGATGTCACACATTTGAATAGGCTTTTCTGAGAAACGGAATCATCTTATTTCCTAGAGATCTTAAGAACGAAGTTAAACTACCCTGGCAGAGTTTAAATGCTCTCTGACTTGGATTAAATGCAAACCAAGGTCACTTTCTGGCTTGTGCTTCCTTTAAAGTAGCTTTTATATTCAAATGTCACTCTAGAGCACTGTATTTAATAGCAGAGTTAATAACTTCTTGATTATCTTAAGGATTATTCAGAAACATTCGGATAAACAAGAGCAAAAAGGGATTGGAGATCATCCTTCAATTCATGAAACACCTGACATGTTTTATCCTTCTGGCATAGTAAAAGGCTCTTAAAATATTTCTGGCAGACTATTGTTTTTGAAAAAAACCTTTACCATCCCTTGTCAAAATAAATCAAAGCATGTAAATCTCCACATATACTTAAAAAGAGAGTAAAAGTATAAGAGATAGTTTTACATACCAGATTGCTTTAAATATTGCATCTTTCCTAAATAAGAGAAGAGAAATGAATCAAATATAAAAAGAGGAAACTGTTTCCTTTTATTACGATCATTTTCTCTTCTAAGCAGATAATTAAATATAGCTTATGAGAGAAGAGTGAGTCAGAGAAAGAGAAAGTGATTTCAAAGGCCAAAAGTTAATGTTTGCTTGCAAGATTCATCAGCTAAAGGCACACTCTCAGTAAGACGCTAACTTGTATTTTATATCATGATTGGTGAGAGGACCTAAAAAAAGATGTGAAATGTGAAAACAGACCATTTATTCTAGAACCTACACTATAAAATGATGACTTTTAGTAAATACCGGTTTATTGGTGCAATTGTGTTGTTATTTTAACTAAGTTCTTCCTCCCACACCTTCTATTTTTGTCTTTAAAAAAAAATGATCATTCATTTAACTTTTTTAAGGATGTAATGGCTGGAGCATGGGCTCAGGTTACAAATAACATAGTAATGTGAATTTGAGGCAGTAAGAACTATTAACCAAATACTTTAAAATATATCTGGCAATTAAAATATACAAATTAAGAAAAGTGACTTAGAATAATCATAAATATAAACCATGTACAGACACATTTTCAAATTTCTCACAAATAAATAAGGTGGATTTTTGCACCCAAGATCCTGAATAAAAACACACACACATGTACAAGCACAAACACACACACACACAGAAGAAAAAAATAAGCAAGGAAATTCTTTCCAATAGTTGGCTTCATGAATACAACTGCTCTCCTGTTCCAGTAGCGATTACGCGCCAAATAAAACATCACTGTTCCACTAGGAAACGGCTAGCTAAACAGAAAGCGCAATGAATCTGCCGCTGATGAATACACAAACTTCTCCATGAAATCCCCTGTGTCAAAAATTGTTATAGAGGCTTTTTTGTTGTTTGGGACATTCCCAGGACTGGTTGCTCAGTGTTATGTAAATGACAAATGACTAGAAAAAATATTGGCTTAGGTAAATAAGGAAATCGGTTTCTTGGTGAAAGAATCCAAATAGGTTCAACAGCCATCTGAATGCTGCTTCTTAATATCTAAGAGAACATGCTTGTACTCTTTAGTGCATTTAGATACTATTTTTTTGGCGGCACTAATTTTCATAGATGGATCCTTTGAGAGAGGGGAGGGGTAAAATAATCCAGAAACTTCACTTAGAACCTTTTTGCTTATTCTTCAGTGTGCCAGACAAGTTGACTTTCACCTACAAGTAAGTGGTTGAGAACTGTGTGACCAGGTGAATTGACATAATAGATGGTTCACATATTTATATTTTTCTCAATTGACAGATCTTTTCTCAAGTGATTCTATAAAGTTTTAGTAATAGGACAAAGATTCATTAATTTCTTTTCTTTTTTTCTAGCAAAAGTCATTGTTCATGGTCCCTGATTCATAAGGATTTCAAATGTGTTTTTAATGCACTGTATCCACTAATTTTATTTAAAACTGTCAAATATTCCAAATGTATATAAATACATAAAATAACAAAGTTATATGTAACCACTAGCTGTATCAAAGGCATGTGAATAAAAAATGTATATTATATTTCGTAAATAGACTACAAATAATAAACAAAAAACTTCAACAAGGTTTTCATTGTTTTTTTACACCCTAGTCCCAAGTCCAGGAAAGAAGTGAAATTAAAAACATAGACACCAGCCCGGCTCCGTGGCTCAGCCTGTAATCCCGCGCCTTGGGAGGCTGAGGTGAGTGGATTGCCTGAGCCTGCGGGTTCAAGAACCGCCTGGGCAACTTGGCGAGACCTCATCTCTACAATAAATCAAAAAACTAACTGGGCATGGTAGCGCGCGCCTGTAGTTCCAGCTACTCGGAAGGCTGAGGCAGAATGATCGCCGGAGCCCAGCAGGTCGAGGCTGCAGTGGCCAGGAGAGGCCACTGCACTCCAGTCTGGGCAACGGAGTGAGACTCCAACTCAAAACAAACAAACAAACAAACAAAACAAAACAAAACACAGACACCTTCCAATGAGAATGACATTTAATCGCATAAGAATGAATTACCACAAACCTTAAAATAGTACAAATTGCAAACAGAGGATGAAAAACCTTACATTCATAATTTCTTTTAGCTGAAAGAATCGAATATGTTGGCAACAGAACCTTTTAACTGCAGATGTACTGTGCAAATCAAAATATAGAAACTTAAGTTTCTCCACATCATATCTTCTTATTAGAACTCAGGAACTTAATTTTCTGCTCCAGATTTTGTTCCGATTAAGTGATTTCAAATACAAAGCTTTCCACATAAGGAAGTCTCCATGTTTGAGATATTATTGATAGTGAGAGGCTATTTATGGAGTGAGGATTTGATAACTGAGACTGAGAAACTCTTCATCATCCCTGAGGGGTATTTTTAATGCCACACATTTCTAAGTGATTTCCAAATTACACAAGAAGACTCCCCTCATTTTGCTACTGTTACTTTTTGATGATCAAATATAAATTATCCAGCTTATCTGCTCTTCATTACATTTGACTATGAATTATCTGAACATTTTTTTACCAATATCAAGTCCATCCTTTAAAACTAAAGACATGATTCCACTGTTGAGAATATTGAAAAGAAGATGGCCACGAAGAAAAAGGTTTCAGAACGTCTTGAACAATGATAGCCCATCTGGGATACACACAAGGGTGCACACATGCACCCTTAGCCTCCTTTGATGACTAACTTGAAGAGGACAACAATCATTTATTCTCATTTATTCAATGGACATGTAGGGAAATGAAGAAAAATGTATTTCCCAGTAGAATTCTACCATCATTTGGCTGGACAAATTAAGTGGCATGAGTTCCTTAAGAAAATTATTCAACTCTATAGTCACCATGGGATTCCACCGCTGCCTGTCACAACCTCCACTCTGTGCAGCAAGCTGCCTCATCGTCCTTCACAAGAGATTCTCTTTCTAGCCCCTCTGCTTTTGAGTGTGTTTTGCCTCAAAGCCGAGAAGTCTTCAACATGCTTTCTAATTATCCAAATCCTTCATAATCCTCCTACCAAAATTAGGTCACACTCTCTCCACAAAACCTTCCCCAGTTTCTCTGACTGCTATTTACTTCTTTGTTATCTAAATTCCTTTAGGACAGATCGCTTGCCCCATCCTGCGTAGTACCAACGACTTCAGCGTCTGGAATCTTTCTGGATGTGCACAGTGTGACTTAGCCTTCTTCCCTAAGGGGGCTTTGAAGCCCAAAGACAGAGACCTTGCCCATCATTTTATGTGTTCATCTTTGCACCCCCCTGCCCCCCAGCCCTCATTTCCTTTTGCCTGTAGTGCAGATCCTGTAATAGTGGCTTAGAAATACCTGTGGGCTGATGGGTCTTGAAAAATAAGTTGCAAGAGACGGGAGGTCTGGATAGAATTTCTACCATAGCAATGAAAAAGAAAATCAAATTAGAACTTATAATTTAATATCAATTTCTATTTTAAAACATTCTAACCTAATTAATTTCTATTTAAAAAATAGTTTACATTTTCAGCTCTTACACTGGTTAATATATGACCGCTAAATAATTAATTGGGTGATGAAACAATATAGGACTTACATAAGAGTCAAAGTAAAGAAACAGAGAGGAATTAATTTAGTAGATCCTTATTGAAAAACTTACTATGTGTCAGGCACTATGCTAGATTCTGGAACAGGTAACATGAGGAGATGATAAAAGATGACCCTTATGAAATTCTTCAGGGACTTGTAGGGTTTTTCTAACTCATTAACCATAAGGTTTTGATGATATCCAGAACCAATATACTTTCATTCTCTCTTTCACACATACATACAGACTCAGCATCTGTTCATTTGAAATGCTGTCATTGCTTTCTAAAGTAGTCAAATACTTTGTAATTTTTCAAGTTTAGCTCAAGTTGCACCATCTCTAGGGAGCCTCAACCCACACCACGTATCCTACAGAGTCGTTCCTTCCTCTGACCTGTTTTTGCACTTAGCAGTCTAGACCGCTCTTTATCTGTTACTTCTTGAATATCAGTTTCTTTGGCTGTTATTTGTTTTTCTTTGTTTTTAAAATAATATTATGACAGTTGAAAATCGAGATGGTATAAAGATCTAAAAGTATTCAGATACTCAAATATTAAAGTTTTCAATAAATAATGATGTATATATTTTATGAATATTATGTAGCTATTGAAAATGGTGAATAAAATAATGTTTACAATCTGGGGAAAACTTAAGATAAAAAATGGTTTCTTTTGTGCCTTAATTATGTGTATATTATATGACCCCAATTTTTAAATAAATTAATACTAAAAAAAGAGATAGATTGCATCATTATTTATAAGAAATGTTAAATTATAATTTACAATAATAAAGTTCTAATGATTTTATTATAATAAGCAGAGGGAAGACAATCAAAATCTTAAATTTCAAAAGGATGAAAATTTACATAATTAAATGTAAGCATTTTCTATTTAGAGAGCATTGATAATCATGTTACGAAAAAAACTTATCATCTTGAAAAATAGTCAATATAGACATAAGTTTAACACATAGTTTTTATTTAATTTATGTAATACATAACATTTTTATTTCATAAATATTTGCACAACTATAAATTTGTGTTACATGTCTTTAATATATGAGAGCTTTACAATAAGCATAAAATAATTTTTTTCCTTTTGAGTCGAGATCTCTTTCTGTCACCCAGGCTGGAATGCAGTGACATGATCATGGCTTACCGCAGCCTCGAGTCCTGGGCGCACATGATTCTTCTGCCTCAGCCTCCTGAATAGCTGGGACCATAGGCATTCACTACCAATCATGCCTGGCTAACTTTTTTGAGGAGATGAGTTCCTGCTATGTTGCCTAGACTGAAAATACTTTTATAGTAAGCTAATTATTAATCATATCTTTCAAATGCATGTCTGAGCTTCTTATGCTCCATGCACACCCTTATTTCAGTCTGAAAATGTCTGGAAAGATGCATTCAAATAGAAATTAATTTTATGTTTGATAAATGTATTGGGTAAGGTTTCTTTTTTATTTTTTTAAGTTTTATTTTTCAATGATACATTATAATGGTACATATGTATGGAGTACAGGGTGATATTTTGGTATATGGATACCACGTGTAATGATAACATTATAATTAGAACATCCATCTCCCCAAACACTTATCATTTCTTTGTGTTAGGAACACTTAAAATTCTCTCTTCTAAGTATTTGAAAATATATAATCAATTATTACTTACTATAGTCACCTTATAATGCCCTAGAACACGAGGACGTATTCCTTCTATATGGCTGTAATTTTGTATTCACTAGTCAAACTCTCCTTATTCTTCCCTCCGCACTGTCTTCCCCTGTTTCTAATGACCACAATGCTACGCTCTAATTTTATGGACTAAACTTTTTCTTTGAGCTCTCACAAATGAGTGAGAACATACAGTATTTATGTTTCTTTACCTGACATTTCATTTAGCATCATATGCTCCAGGCTTATCTAAGTTGCTGTGAATGACAGGAATTTATTCTTTGCTAGGCCTGAATAGTATTCCATTGTGTGTATATACTGCATTTTCTTTATCCATGCATCTGTTGGACCCATTGGTTGATTCCATATCTGGCTATTGTGAATAGTCCTTCAATAAAAACAGGGGTGAAGATCTCTTCAATACACTGATCTCCTCATCTTTCTCTTCCTCCCTCTTCTTTTTGGGTAAATACCTTCTTGTGGGTTTGCTGGATAATATGATAACTCTCATTTTCGTTTTCTGATAAACCTCGAAACTGCTGTGCATAATGGCTGCACTTACTTTCCTTTCCACCAACAGTGTATTCGATTTCCCCTTTCTCCACAGCTTTGCTAGCATTTGTTTTCTTTTGTTTTTCCTTGACAAGAGCCATTCTAACTGGGGTAAGATGATAACTCACTGGGGTTTAGATTGGCATTTCCCCATTTCCCTGATGAGTAGTGATGCTGAGCATTCTTCATAGACTTGTTGGTTGTTTGGATTTATTATTGTGAGACATGTCTATTCAAACCTTTTGGTCATTTTTAATTGAGTTATTAATATTATTATTACTTTCCAGTTGTTTGAATTTTTTTTAATCCCTTGGATGTGAATCCCTTGCCAGTTGAACAGTTTGCAAATATTGTCTCCCATTCTGTGAGTTGTATGTTCACTTTGTGGATTGCTACTTTTGATGTGGAGAAATTTTTTAATCCCATGTAATTCCAATTACTTATTTATTTATTATTTTCCTGTGCCTTTGAAGTCTTAATCATAAAATATTTACCCGGACTAATGTACTCAAGCATTTTCCTATTTTTTTCTAGTAGTTTTTTTTTTTTTTTGAGTTGGAGTCTCACTCGGTCGCCCAGACTGGAGTGCAGTGGCCGCTCCCGGCCACTGCAGCCTCGACCTGCTGGGCTCCGGCGATCCTTCCGCCTCCACCTTCCAAGGAGCTGGAACTACAGGCGCCCGCTACCGCCCGGCTAATTTTTTGATTTATGGTAGAGATGAGGTCTCGCCAAGTTGACCAGGCGGGTCTCAAACCCGCGGGCTCAGGCAATCCACTCACCTCAGCCTCCCAAGGCGCGGGATGACAGGCTGAGCCACCGAGCCCGGCTTCTAGTAGCTTTATAGTTCAGAATCTTACATTTAAGCCTGAAATCCAGTTGAGTTGGTGTTTACATATAGTGAAAGAGAGGGGTCTAGTTTCATTCTTCAACACTATTTGTTGAAAAGGCTGTCTTTTTCCCACTGTATGTTCTTGGTGCCTTTGGAGTCAATTAATTAATTGCAATCAATTAACTATAAGTGCATAGATTTATCTTTGGGTTCTCTATTCTGTTCCATTGGTCAAAGTGTCTATTTTTTTAGCACCATGCTGTTTTGGTTACCAAACTTTGTAGCATATTTTAAAGTCAGATTGTGTGATGCATCCAACTCTGTCCTTTTTACTCAGGATTTCTTTGGCTCTTTGGACTCTTTGGTGGCTTGACACACATTTTAGCATTGTTTTGTTCTATTTTTGTGAAGAATGTTATTATTGATATTTTGATGAAGATTGCATCAAATATGCAGATCATGTTGGGCGATATTATAATTTTAACAACATTAATTTTTCTATTTCAAGAATGTGGACTGTCTTTTATTTGTGTGTGTGTGTGTGTATTCCTTAATTTCTTTCATCAGTATTTGTAGCTTTTGATTGTAGACATATTTCACCTCCTTGATTAAATTTATTCCTAGGTATTTTACCTTATTCTGTAACTATTGTAAATGAAATTGTTTTTTAATTTTTTTAGCCACTTTGTTATCGGTTTCAGATTTCACTGATTTTATATGTTGATTCTATACTCTAAAACTATAACAAATTTGTTTCTAAGCCTTAAGGGTTTTTGGTAGAGTCTAGGTTTTTCAACATATAAGCTTATGTTAACAGAGAACCAAATAAAAAGCACAATCCCATTCACAATAGCCACAAAAAAATGAAATATCTCAACTTCTTCCTAATCGGAAAAGTAAAAGACCTTGACAATGGAAGCTACTAAACACTGCTCAGAGAAGTCAAAGATGTGACACAGACAAATGGAAAACTATTCCATGCTCATGGATTGGAAGAATCAACATTGTTAAGATGTCCATTCTACCAAAGGCAATCTACAGATTTGTTGTTATACCCTTTAAATTATCAACATCATTCTTTTCAGACTGGAAACAACAATACAGAAATTCATATGGAAATGTAAATGACCACAAATAGCTAAAACAATCCTTAGCAAAAGCTACAAAGTGGAAGGTATCACACTTTCAAAAGTTAAACTTTATTATAAGTCTACAATCATCAAAACAACCTGGTCAATATGTACAAGAACAGGCATACAGACCAATGGAACAGAATAGTTTCCAGAAGCAAAACCTCAATTTCTCAACCAACTCATCTTCAACAAAAACTCCACTAACAACCACTGGAGAGAGGATAACCTATTCAGTAAATGATGCTGACTGATCATGTGCAGAAGAATAAAACAGGACTTTTACCTATCACCATACACAAGAATCAATTCCAAGAGGATCAAAGATCTAAACATAAAACCTCAAACTTTAAGAATCTTAGAAAACACAAGAGACATCTTTATGGAAATCAGAATAGGCAACCAATTCCTGATCAAAACCCCAGATGACCATGCCATGAGATGAGGTAGACAAGTGGGACCTCATCAAACTGAAAAACTTCTGCAAAGTCAAAGAAACTTTCAAAAGAGTGAGGAGACAGCCCACAGTATGGGAAAAACTATTTGCCAACTGTATGTCTGACAAAGGCCTAACATCTAGAATCTACAAGGAATTCAAATGTGCCAAAAAGAAAAAACAAACAGCCCCATTAAAAAGTGGTTAAAAGACATGAGTAAACACTTCTCAAAAGAAGGCATATGAGCAGCCAACACACACATGAAAAAATGCTCAGTCTCACTAATCATCAGAAAAATGGAAATAAAACCAAATTGAGATACCACCTAACTCCAGTAAGAATGGTCATTATTAAATAAAACAAACAACAACAGATGCTGGTGAGGATGTGGAGAAAAGGGAACACTTCTACACTGTTCTACACTTCACCACTGGTGAGAATGCAAACTAGTTTAACCTCTATAGAAAACAGTGTGGAAATTCCTAAAATAACTAGAAATTGACCTTCCATATAATTCAGCAAGCTCCCTTCTGGGAATATACCTGGAGGAACTTAAATCATTCTACAAAAAACGTGCACATGTTTATTGCAGCACTATTCACGATAGCAAAAACATAGAACCAAGCGTACTGCTCATTGAAAGTGGACTGGATAAAAAAAATGTGGTACATATACATGGTGGACTATTACGCAGCCATGAAAAAGAACACAATTATGGACTTTGCAGGGACTTGGATGGATCTAGAGTCCATCATATTCAGTGATCTATCACAGAAACAAAGAACTGAGTTAAATACCGCATGTTCTCACTCTTAAGTGGACCCTGAACATTTACCATAGAACAATAAGAAAGGGGTTGGCAGTAGAGGGACACTGTCAGGGGAGGGAGGAAGGAGATACATAGCATCAATAAGCGTACCTGATCGCAAACTAGGCAAAGTGGGGACCAAGGAGAGACCCAAACTTTACCTGTATGATGACCACTTGTATACCTAATCCTGAATTGTACTCCACATCTTTAAAATAAAGTAAAAAAATGTTTAAAAAGATTATGTTATCTGCAAAGAAGGACAATTTGACTTCCTCTTTTTAAAATTTGGATGACCTTTATCTATTTCTGTTACCTAATTGCTCGGACTAGGATTTCTAGTACTATGTTGAGAAAGAGTGTTGAATAGAGTATTCTTATCATATTCCAATTTCTGGAGAAGAACACTTCAGCTTTTTTTCTTCAATATGTTACCAGTTATATATTGGTCATATAAGGCCTTACTGTGTTGAGGTAGGTACATTTCTTCTATACTTAAATCGTTGATGGCTTTTAATCATAAAGGACATTTGAATGCCATCGAATGTTTTTATGCATCTGTAGAGATGATCATGGCTTTTGTTTTCCATTCTCTTGATGTGATGTATTAGTTATTGATTTGCTGTGTCAAGCAATCCTTGAATCTCTGGGATAAATCTGACTTAGTGATGGAATATAATCTTTTTGACGTGCTGCTACGTTTGTTTTGTTAGTACTTTGTTGAGATCGTTGTATCTATGTTCATCATGATATTGGCGTATAGATTTTTGTTGTTGCTGTTGCTTAATTTGCATTTATTGGCGCAATTATCAAAGTTTCTTTTGTTATTGATTTCCAGTTTTATTTCATGGTGATCTCAAAAAATACCTGATATTATTTTGGCAATTTGATTTTTTTTAAGCTTTGTTGAGACTTGTTTTGTGGCCTAACCTGTGGTCTATTCTGAAGAATGTTCCATCTGCTCATAAGAAGAATATGCATTATGCAGTTGTTGGATGAAATATTCTGTAAATGCCTATTAGCTTCTTTTGTTCTGTAGTACAATATGTCTCATGTTTCTTTGTTGATTTTCTGTTTAGATAATCTGTTTTGTGCCCAGAGTGGGGCATTGAAACCTTCAACTATTACTGTATTGGACTTAATCTCTTTCTTTAGTTTGAATTAATATTTGCTTTATATATCCGAATGCTCCTGCGTTGGGCGCATATAAATTTAAAATTATTGCATCCTCCCACTGAATTGATTTTTTATCATTATATATTGACTTTATTTATTTTACTACTTTTTGACTTAAATTCTATTTTATCTGTTGTATATGGCTACTCCTGTTTGTTTTGGGTTTCTGTTTCCATGGAATATCTTTTTCCAACCTTTCACTTTTAATCTACGCTTGTCTTTACAGATGAAGTGAGTTTCTTGTTGAAATCATGTAGCTGGTTCTTATTTTAATCCATTCAGTCAGTCTATATATTTTAATTGGGATAATTTAAACCATTTCCATTCAGTTGTTATTGGTGGGTAAGGACTAAACCCTCTTCATCTTGTTGTTTTTATGTTTCTTTTTCCTTTCTTCCTCTCTTATTGTTTGCCTTTACAGTTTGGTAGTTTTTTCTGAAGTGATAAAATTTAATTTCTTTTCTTAAAAAATTTGTGTATCTGCTCTACTAGTTAGCTTTTATATGTTCACGTGTTTTCATGATGGTAGACTTTCATTCTTCCATGTCCAATTGTAGGGCTTTCTTAAACAGTCTTGTATGGATGGTCTAGTAGTTTTGATTTTCCTCAGTTTTTGTTTGTCTGAGAAAGACTTCTTCATTTTTGAAGAATAGTTTTTGCTGAGCATAGCATTCTTGACTGTCAGTCCCTCCTGCCCCATCCCAGCACTTCAGATACAGATATATCATCTCATTGTCTCCTGGTCTGTAAGGTTTTTCCCGAGTCTTCTGATATTCTGATATGAATTTCCTTATATGTGACTTGACGTTTTTCTCTTGCCATTTTTAATAATTGTCTCACCGTCTTTGATTTTTGACTATATTTTGTCTTACAAAAGACGTTTTTGGTTGAATCTCTTTGAAGATCTTTGAGCTTCTTGTATCTGGTTGTTCATATCTTTCCTAAGACTAAGGAAACTTTCACCTATGATCTCATTAAGTGGATTTTCTTTTATTTTCCCTTTGTTTCCTCCGTCCTTCCCTCCTCCTCCTCTTCCTCCTCCTCCTCCATCTCTCTCTCTCTCTCTTTCTTTCTTTCTAGGTGAGAAAGCAGGAGTTTATTAAGAAGACAAAAAAAGCTCCCAAGTGGGAGGGAACCTGAAAAAGGGTTGCCTCTTTCTTTCTTTCTTTCTTTCTTTCTTTCCTTCCTTCCTTCCTTCCTTCCTTCCTTC
>CAUYQG010035853.1:0-20667 GCA_963574415.1 Tarsius wallacei | reverse complement strand
GACAGTGGTGGGAAGCTATGGGGGGGGCGATGGGATTAATGGTGATAAATATCTTTCTGGGGATGGGGAGACACCTCTTATCATCAAGGGTGCCTGAACGAAGCAATTTTGTATACCTAACCCCTAACTGTACCCCATAATACCATAATTAAAAAAATTTAAAAAAAAAAAGAAAAAGAAGACCTCTTCTGGGATAGGCCATTTTGAAATGGGGCTCACTTCAAAAGAGACTCAACTGAAATCTTCTGGCTAGGATTCGTTCCTTGTTGAGTGGTCTCTAGTTAAGAGACACTGAGACCAAAGCATGCAATTGACAGGACCGCTCCGAAGGCAGAGCATTTGGGCAGAGGCCCCCAAGATGCAATCTTTGTTTGGTTACTGCCATTAAGTGCTCTTCCTACAAGGGCAGAAATTATGGATCCAGTGATCTGAGTGTCCCGGATACATGTCCTCAAGGCTTTTATAATAGGCTGCAGCTGTCCTGATGTATACTAATTGCCAGAGTCTCAAATACATGATGGAGTCAAAACATCCAAGGGAGGGGTCAAACTGTCCTGCTTCTCATTCAGGTCCATTTAAACGCTAAGCATTTCAGCACTTCAGCATACATTATCGCGTTCTGGTCTTCACTATGCTTTGAAGTCAGCAGGTCAGATCACATTATGCATTTTCAAAAGGTTAGAGAAGTTAAGTGAGTTGCCCCTAGGTCCGCTGTCACTGAGTTGTACTAAGACAGGTTCTAGACTCTGAGGGAGCAAAGGAAGTAAATGGATCTTGGAGTCTCATCACATCCAATTTGTCAGAAGAGGGGCACACAAGGAGATTCAGAGTAAATGACCTGTCCCAGAAGATGGCAAGCCCTTGCTTGTGCATTCTGGAGAACCGAAGAGGCTGGAAGAAGTCAGAGCCATAACTGGGAGTCAGAGTCATGCGCCTATTTTACAGATGGAGGGCTCCGAAGCTTAGATCATTGCATCTCTGGGAAAAAATCACCTGGCTCCAAATCTAGCTCTGCTGCCCACTGGTGTGATGCTGCACAAGTTCCTCTCCTTGTCAGATTCCCCAACACAGAAAGAAGTGAGTAGATGACGTCTAAGTCACAGTCTGGCTCTAGGATATAGATTCCTTCTGTCCATCTTCCTCCTATGTGGTGTTCTGTGGTTTATGCTTTTAGATAGCAAATCATTTGATTTCTTATTATAAATACTTCATCTTCTTTCATATAAATGCTGGTGAATATGGAGTCATATGTCCCAAGAGGGACTTTGTTTTCCATGCCAAACCACAGTGCCTGCTACATGACCACAAAAAGTGGCAGCTTTAATCTCCTGATGACAGTGATCAGAGATCAATGCAGAGTGCAGAGGAGGCACAGACATGGCCCTGACACAAAAGAATTCAGAGGAAATGACTTGTCCCAGAAGAGGAACATTTGCTGGTACATTCTGGTGAACTGGGGAGGTTGGAAGAAGTCAGAGCCATCTCCCAAAACCTCAGCCAGGCTTTGAATTGTCTTCCTGAGCAGATTTCCAAGGCTCTAAATTGGGCTCGAGGATCCCATTAACACTCCATTATAATAATTAATGTTTATTAAGCACTTATTATGTGCCAGGTACTGTTCTCTGTGCTTTCCATATACTTTTTTTTTAGCTCTCATAACAAATCTATAATGTTGTTATTATTTCCATTTCACACATGAAGAAAATGAAGCACAGAAAGGGTAGGTAACTTGTACATGGTCACACAGTGAGTGAGCGGTGGAGCCGGGATTCAAACCCAAGCATTCTGCCTCTAGGTTGGTTTATCTCAACACATACTGGCATGATTTGTAGTCAGTCAAATCAATATATTTCTGAGCATCTACTATGGGATGAAAATACCACCACTGTGCCAAGATAGTATTTTGAAATATTAACTTTGGTTGTTTTTTTTCTTTTGATCTTTTTTTTTCCAAATAGAAACAGGGTCTTGCTTTGTTGCCCAAGCTTCTCTTGAACTCCTGGCCTCAAGTGATCCTCCCAGCTTCACCTCCCAAAGTGCTGGAATCACAGGCATGAGCCACCATACCCAGCCAAGTATTTTTTGTTTGTTGGTTTGCCATATAGAAACAGTGTAATATCACAAAGCCTGAGCAAGGAAGAAGGCAACTATTTCTCAAATCCACCTCTTAATCCTGTAGTACTTTGTACCCATGGCCCTTTCCTCATTCTAGCAGACACAGCAAGTGGCATCTTTTGCCTCAGAGGAGGGATTATGAAGCAGAATGATAGAAAGAAATGAGACTTGCCCTGGCTTCTGAGTTGAGGCCCCAGATGTAATGAGAAGATTTTAGTAAAGACATTGGGGATAGAAGAATGTACAATGTAAGAGCTTAGAGCCCAGGGGTTGGATTAGAAGCCCATGCTTATGGGTGAGAGACCTGGAGGGTTGAAATGCTGGTGTTGCCCTCTTCCTTGCTCAGGCTTTGCAATATTATACTGTTTCTGTATGGCAAACCAACAAACAAAAAATACTTGGCTGGGCATGGTGGCTCATGCCTGTGATTCCAGCACTTTGGGAGGTCAAGGTGGGAGGATCACTTGAGACCAGGAGTTCAAGAGAAGCTTGGATAACAAAGCAAGACCCTGTTTCTATTCTCTTTCTGTCACCACCCCTGGTCAGGATGGAGGCGATAGGAAGGTTTGTAAAATCTGAGATTTGAAAGCAATAATCCCAAGCAGAAATGTCTGTATGGGGTGTCCTAAACACCCTCACCAAACTCCCGTGACCCAGCAGAGCAGAGGGGCACCTCTGTGTACAAGGGTAGGCCTGGAGGATAAGGAGAGTTGGGGACAAGGAAGATATAGGAGTGATCCACAGCCCCAACCTCACATCCTTGACACAATCAGGATAAAAGGGGAGAAACCATAGGTTGGCTGAGACCATTTCCACCATGCAGTGGGATCAGGATTTGCAGCAGAGATAAATCACAAAAAGATAAGATTACATTTCCTTTGCACACTGGATTTTGTGAACTGAAATTTGTGTTCATTATTTTGAACAATAAGAGTTTTGAAAGTGTAATATGTGGATCCTGTTATTAAGTTACTCTCAACTCAGACTGAAGACAACTGTACCATAGTAGCCCAGAATCCAGGGTGCCTGAGGTCACAAGGCCTGGTCTCAAGTTCGACTCCCTCACTTATCAGCTGGGAGACCTTGTTCTGGTCTCTCAATGATCTAAGCTTCAGTACACTTTATCCATACAATGGGCACACGGTACTAACCTGCTGTTATAAGGTATATTGAATGAAAAGCATGTGGAGAAATTGTATAAAACCTTAGGGTACTATAATAGATTAAAGAAATTGTCATCAACTATAAGGAAGGAATTAAAATGCCTTCCCAAACCCTTTCCAAAATTATCACAATTGTGCTAAAGTTTTTCCCTGTGTTGAAAAAGTTACGGCATGTTTTTTAGGTCCCAACAATTAACCTGGACTCAGCACCCATTCCAGCCTGGCCCCAGCTTGCTTCTGAATGCTCTGCTCCCATACCAGCTCCTTACAGCTGTGGGCCTACTCAGTGCAGATCCCTCAGTCAACCACACACTTCCCTGTGTTCTCTCAGGTCTGCGTGCCAACCACCACCATGCATCCCCAGACCCCCAGGGTCCATGTTCTGCAGGAGACAGAGTCCCCTTGAGAGAATGAGCTATGACAAGCAGCACAGGGCCAGCCAGGGCTTCTCCAACTCAACGTCAGCGGGGAGGACCGGGATGCCAGAACACAGCCATATTTGCAAAGCTCTCACAAGCGGTCATGAGTTCAAGGTGGAAATTTACTCTGAGTGTTGAGACTCAATCACAGGAAGGAGCCTTTCTACTGTGTTTTCTCCTAAGGCCCTTCCCCAAGACTGCTGAGATCAGCTACACTGTCACCCAGAAGCTGCTGCTGCTGAATGCAGCGCTCAGTGCCTGGTCCTCTTGCTGAAAGAGGTTCTGTGTTCAGCAACAAATATTTATTGAGGATCTATGATGGGCCAAATACTGATCTAGGCACTAGGCATAAAGCAGTAGACAAAATGCACTGAAATATTCACCCTCATGGAGCTTACATTCTAGTGTGTGTAGGAGGAGAGAAAAGGGGAAGACCCACAGTTCACAAATGAGCAAGTAAAATAAGTAACGCGCCGAATGTCAATAGTGCAATGGAGAAAAATGGGGAAAGGGAGAGGATGCGCCAGCATATAGAATGGCGGCAGTCACACACAGGGTAGTCAGAGAAGACCCTACTGAGATAAAACCGGACAAGCAAGGACTTCTGGGAGTTAAGAAGTGAGGCCTGTATGTATTCAGTGGAAGGGTGATCCGGGAAGAGGAACCAGTAGGTGTAAATGTTCTGAGGTGGAAGCATGGCTGAGAAAAAACAGACTTGCATTCCCAGGATCTGGTTTCAGTCAGACCTGCTGAGAACCGAACTGAAGACACGATGTTGTTTTTATTTTTTATTTTTTAACGTTTCTTTAATCACTTGCCTTTATTATATTTTCCCAAAGCAATCAGTTTAGTTTTCAGGAGCAGTAACAGTATTTATTTTTATTCATATTTCATTGTATCATAATATTTGCTTAAATTATTTCATTACAATAATAAGGATGACTGGCAAAAATAAATTTGGGAAATGAATACAACTGACTCTTGGTCAACAACAAGCACAACAACAAAAACACAGCAGATGACAGCAGAACTGTGTTGACATTCTGGAGACTAGTTGAGGGTTTCAGTCAGTATGTTTTGCAGGGGGGATAAGAGGGTCCATAAATGTATCTGGTCAGTTAAACAAAGACAGAGTAAAATGACTTTCCCATACAAGGGGAACCAAATGAAAAACCCAGAATTAACTTTTGGAGGGCAGGCCCCTTGTAGTACAGGCTCCCCCCGCTAGGAAAGTGTCCTTGGAGCCCACTGGCATCAACATACCAGCTAGCATTGTTGCGAGAAGTGGCATTCAGCTTCAGTGAATTTTTTGGAGGGAGATTCTTACAATGAGTTTGCCCATTTTACGGTTGATTTACGTGAACAACCTGCCCATACTGCACTGAGTGTTCAGTAGTTTATAACCAAAACCGACGTGCCCCCCATTTTTGGTCAAAACGTGCTCCATGCTCCCTATTCACCCTATCTCGCCCTGAGTGGCTTTTTTTGTTTGTTTGTTTTACCAGATGAAAAAAGTTCTCACAAGGAAACATGTTGCCAAGGTGGAAGAGGTAAAACAAAAAACAGCAGAAGCACTAAAAGGCATCAAAATTGACAAGTTCAAAAACTTTTGAGCAGTGGAAAAAGAGTCTCTGGGGTCCCCCTCATAATTGACTCAATCGCAAGCCTTCTATCATGATTCTCAGGTAGCTCATGCTTCTTCTATGTGTTTTCTTCCTCACTGTTGCCATACCTGGAGCCCTTTGGAACATCCAGTGTTATGAACTTAAAGCACAGCTGTGACATTTAAGTGCATTGCTTTGATGCTTGTAACTCTAGGAGACACAAAATTTTTAAGAATTAGTAGCACAGTGGCATTAGAGATTTCATTTTGTCTTATAAGTCAAGTCCTTAGCCTTTCTCCCTGGTCTTAATTTTCTGTCCTTTTATCACACTTCCTTTTTATTTTAAAGATGTGGGGTACAATTCAGGATTAGGTATACAAGTGGACATCATACAGGTAAAGTTTGGGCCTCCCTTTGGTCCCCACCTTGCCTGGTTTAAGATCAGATACCCTTATTGATGCTGTGTCCCCTGCCCCATTCCCACCCCAAGAGTGGAATCCACTACTGCCAATCTGCTACTGCCAATCACTTTCTTATAGTATTATGGTAAATGTTCAGGTCCGCTTATGAATAAGAACATGTGGTATTCTGTTCTTTGTTTCTGTGATAGATCACTGAGTATTATTGACTCTAAATCCATCCATGTTGCAGTGAAGTCCATATGTTTGCCCTTCTTTATAGCTGTGTAATATTCCATTGTGTATATATACCACATTTTTTAAAATTTTATTTTAAATTCAGGGTTAGGTATACAAATGTTCATTATGCAGGTACCCTTGTTGATGAGATGCCCCCCCCCCACCCCCAGCAGTTTTCCACTACTGCCAATCCTGCCTCCACCCTCCCCTGGCAGTTTCCCACTACTGCCAATCCCTTTCTTATAATATTATGATAGTTGTTCAAGGTCTACTCATGAGTGAGAACATGTGATACTCAGTTCTTTGTTTCTGTGATTAATCACTCAGTATTATAGACTTTAAGTCCATCCAAGTTGCTGTGAAGTTCATAATTTTGTCCTTCTTTATGGGCAGCACGTTGGTTCCATGTTTTTGCTATTGTGAACAGTGCTACAATAAACATGTGTGTGCAGGTATCCTTTTTGTAGAATGCTTTGAGTTCCTCTGGGTATATTCCCAGGAAGAGGATTGCTGAGTCACATGGAAGGTCAATTTCTAGTTCTTTTAGAAATCGCCCACTATTTTCCATAGAAGTTGAACTAGTTTGCATTCCCATCAGTAGTGTAGAAGCGTTATCTTTTCTCCACATCCTCGCCAGCATCTGTTGTTTTTTGTTTTATTAATGATGGCAATTCTTCCTGGACTTAGGTAGTATCTCAATGTGGTTTTGATTTGCATTTCTCTTCATCACACTTCTAAAGGCAAACTGTGACTTAGGTTATAAAGCCCAGGAGTAATGACAATTTGTTTTAAATGAGGGCAGCTCCTATTCTCAGACTAATCAATGATTCATTTTCCTGGGTTGACTGGCTATGAATGCAGTGGGAAAATATCCTCGCTGTCCTGCACACCCCCCACCCCCCTCGCGACATTGCATCCTTGTCATAGCCTCCCCTGCCTTACTAATGTTAGCGGTGGCAACTGCTCTCTGGAGCTTCTGACTTTGGCCTTGAGTTAACGCCAAGGACACTGTCTTGGGCAATAGGGATACCAAAGCCCAGGACCCCTCCCAGGTACAAGGTGATACCTGCAAAAGGGAGGATTCCCATTCTCACAGTCATCTGGCCGGCCAGTCCCATGTACTCTCTTTAATACCAGCCTTCGCAGATTCAGCCAAAGCCAGCCAGGGTGACTTTGGGAGGGGACCCAGGCCTGTGGAGGCAAGTCTGCTTACTTCCCCAGGCTCACCTATAACCTCCTCTCACCTCATCTTCTGTCTCATCCTTCAGGATCCTGCTGTCATGCCACCCCCTCCATGAAGCCTCCAGGAGTTACTGAAACGTCCCTCTTCTTTGGATTAATATAGCAATTGTTCTCTCTTCTAAAAGCAGAAACCACAGCCTACCATATTCCAGTTGCTTGAACCTGTTTCTCCACTAAGCTGAGCGCTCCTTGGAGCAGGAATTGGACCTATCCTTTCCTTCCCACTGTACCCAGGACAAGCCTTTGCACAAGGTAGCTCAATAATGCCTCGTTAGATTGAGTTGAAGATGTCTCTTGTAAAAGACTTCTTCACAATGTTGATTCTTCCAATCCATGAGCATGGGATATTTTTCCATTTGTTTGTATCCCCTTTGATTTCTTTGAGCAGTGTTTTGTAGTTTTCTTTGTAAAGGTCTTTCACATCCCTGGTTAGGAAGATGCCAAGGTAAAATACCACTTAGTTATCTTAAATATGTTTTGATTACTAAAAATGTACCATATTGATAAGTAGCAGTATGTATAGTAGCTGAGCGGGTCAATGTGTGGATTAAATGAAATAAATATGTATTAGCCGGGCATGGTAGCGCGCGCCTGTAGTTCCAGCTACTTGGAAGGCTGAGACAGAAGGATCACCAGAGCCCAGCAGGTCAAGGCTGCGGTGGCCGGGAACGGCCACTGCACTCCAGTCTGGGTGACTGAGTGAGACTCCAACTCAAAAAAAAAAGAAAAGAAAAAAAAGAAAGAAATATGTATACATTTTTTATTTAGAAAAAAATATAATAATGCTGCTTCTTTTTAAATAAACGTTTTCACTGGAGCATAATATACATAGAGAACATTGCACACATCTTAAATGGATATGTCAACCAGTTATCACAAAGTGAATGAATGTATCTGTGTTACCAGCATACAGGACAAGGAAAATAATTGTGCCAGGATCCCAGAAACCCCTTTATGTCTCCTCCTCCTCTCTACCTTTCCCCTCCCTAAATATACCCAGTATCATGCCATAGGTTAGCTGTGCCTTTCCGTGAACTCAATACAAATGGAATCACACATTCTGTAATTTTTAGTAGCTAGTATTTTCACTTAATATTGTGTTTGTGAAACTCATCCAGGCTATTGCAAATAGTAGTAGGTAAGTTAGGCTGTCCTTTTATTGTTTCATAACTGTATAACTATTCCAGGTCCCCTCTGGCATACTGTCTTCAAAGCCACGGCAGCTACCACGATCCCAGTATGGCTGGCCCCACAACCAGGAGCTGGGAGCCAAGACCCTGTGTGCATTCTCTACCGATGTGTCCCTCGCCACTCATGCTTCAAGACCTAGCCTGTTCACTATCTCCTAAGACAGAGAAAATGGTTTTGACCAGGACTGACCTACTCCTACTGCAGCAGCATTTAAACCCTCTACGGTATCTCTTTCTGTTCCAATAGGTTATTCGATTTAAAAAAAAAAAGAGGGGGCGTGCCCATGGCAAAGGAGAAAAATCTAGAACTTTTTAAGATTCCCAATTTTCTGTGTTTGACTCCTGTCGCAATTAAAAAGTACTATGAAGCCCTTAAAGATGTCTGCGCTGAGTGGCCAGCTGCACTAAACAGCAATGAGAAATGCAAGAAGCATTTTCCAATTGAAATTGACAACCAAAATATGTGACTGAGTCATGAACCTCAGATTATTGAGCTTTATGGAGCCAGCTTGAAGGCATGACGGGAAAAACATGAGTCACACAGGCATCTGTGGCTGTTTTTTTCCAAAGAGGTTCTTGGGAGGTTTAGTATTTATATATTTTTATTTTAAAAGAGAAGTGGGGAGCAGTGAGATGAAAAATTACATACTTGTATGTAATCATACATACTTGTATGTAATCATTTAGTTAGTGCCCCGTAAATCTACATTTTACATAAGATAAAGTGAACATTTGAAGAAAAAGGGAATAAAGGAAGCAGAGATCTCAGGGAGGGGTAAAGGAATGATTAATCTCTCTTGCCTTTGTTCTGTACCTGGGGAAAAAAGCTAGCGGTCTTTTGGAAGGGCTGGTTTCTGTTCATTCTTTAAAGAAGAAAGTCTGTTTGCAACGGAGGTGGTATAACGAGGCAAATCCGATCTCCCAGCCTGTCATGTCTGGGAACAAAGTTTTAAAGGTATTTCTGGAGTTCCCTTGGCCAAAGGGGATCCATTCAGTCAGTTGAGGGGCTTAGAATTTTATTTTTATTTCTTAAAATTGACATCACTAATTATGTTCCATCAGGGCCACTTATTTGAGACCCCAAAGAACAAGTAGCAATTTTAAGGGTTAAAGTTTCCAGTTCAAATTTAGATAACCATATAATGAAGAAATTTGTTAAACTTGTAGAATAGTGATACTGCAAGACCACAGATGTGCTTACCATCAAAATATATAGGTGCCCTTTGAAGAGACAGAATTATGATTATGCAATATATCTACTAACAGCTCTATACCATGAGTCTTGGAAAACTGAAGAAAGGGAAAAAATAAGAATGAAACAGACATGGAAGACTATATACAGAAAAATATCTCTTCAAAAAAATTCTGGAAACATGTTTCCAAATTAAAGCTGCTTAGAGAAATATGGAAGTAAATAAAAATCTCCTTGGTACTAAAGTCAAAGATTACAAAAAGTCTGTTGTTAGTCTTAAAAACAAGAGGTAAAATACAAGGGACCCCCCAAAAAAAGTATTATGATTATTATTATCATTATTTTGGATGGGCCCTTTGTAGTACATACACTCAGAATTTGTTCCTCCAGATCAAAACACTCAACCAAAGTTTTTGTCTGGAATTTTTGAGAAGGTTGTGTCACAATTTACAGGAGAAACATCCCAAGTTGTGGCAAAGAGGTGACTGGTTCTTCTACCATGACCACGCATCTGCACACACCTCACTGAGTGTTCAGCAGTCATGACCCTGGTGCCCTGCCCTCTATTCACTGGATCTCACCTGGAGCAATTTATTTTATTTTATTTTATTTATTTTATTATTTTATTTTTTTGCTTCTCGGGATGAAAAAAGTCCTCAATGTAAAATATTTTGCCAATGTGAAAGAGGTGAAACAAAAACAGTAAAAGCACTAACAGGCATCAAAATTGATGAGTTCAAAAACTATTTTGAGTGTTGGAAAAAAGTATCTCAAATAAGTATATTAAATCAAATGGAGAGTACTTTGAAGGTGGCTGAGGTTTAAGCATGTAAGAATAAATATACAATTTTTAATAAATAAATTCTGAACTTTTTGGGGGTCCCTTTTATAATTTGCCTTTTCTAAAAACAAAGAATCAGTGAAGAGAATATTAAATCTGATATGAATTATGAAGTAGAAAAATCTGCTTGATGTATTAATTTTAGATATGCATAATCAATATCTAATTTGGCATAAAATTGAAAATGTTAAAAACTATCATTTTACATCTAAGTTAAAAATTATTCTGTTCATACTAATGCTCAATGGCAATGATTAAACCAACTTTTCTTATTTATAAAGAAAATAAACTAGGGGAAAAAAAAAAAAGAAAAGAAACTAGGGGCCGGGCTCGGTGGCTCAGCCTGTCATTCCAGCACTTTGGGAGGCTGAGATGAGGGGATTGCCTGAGCCCGGGGTTTGAGACCGGCCCGGGCAGCTTGGCGAGATCTCGTCTCTACAATAAATCAGAAAATTAGCCAGATGTGGTTGCACGCGCCTGTAGTTCTGGCTACTTGGAAGGCTGAGGCGGAAGGATCGCTGGAGCCCAGCCAATCAACTTTGGGGTGGCCGTGAGCATGCCACTGCCCTGCAGCCTGGGCGATGGAGTGAGACTCCAACTCAAAAAAAAAAAAAAGAAAAGAAATTAGTGCAATAGACTAATTAGGAGAGTTCTGATTTCTTCTGGTTCTAAAGCGTTTTGATTTTATTTTCACATAACTACTTTGGTATTCATGTATATAAATGCATCTAATTGTAATTTTGAAACCTGTCACATTTCTTTCCCCCATAAACTAGCATTCAGTGATTGTTTTTGTTTGTATGGTTGGTTTTATTGTTTGGCTGGTTGCTCTGCTATCCAGGCTGGAGTGCAGTGGTATGATCATAGCTGACTGCAGCCTCAAACTCCTGAGCTCCAACCTCAGTTTCTCAAGCAGCTAAGACTACAGGTATGCACCACCACACCCAGCTAATTTTTTATTTTTGGTAGAGATGGGATTTCACTGTGTTGCCCAGGTCAGTCTCAAATTCCTGGACTCAAGCAATCCTCTCCCCTCAGACTCTCAAAGTGCTGAGATTACAGGTGTGAGCCACCATGACCAGCCCAGTAGTTGTTTTCGAATATTGATTTTGGCTATTTGGGAAGGTAGACCTAGAACCCAGTCCCCTGATTTGCAGTCCAGTATTCTGTTCACATGACTGCTATCCAGCTGATTTATTTTTCACAATTGCCAGTTCTGGTTAGAAACAGGTCCTTGGGAATATTTTCTTTATCTTTTTCTTTTTTTCTTTTTTTTTTTTTTTGAAAGTAGTAGTTTATTAAGACAGAAAAGCTCTCACAGCAAGAGGAACAACAGGGGTGGAACCTGAAAGAGGGTCGCCTGGGAATCTTTTCTAACTTAAAGAGTTTGTTGTGCCCTTCTCTTTTGGAAGCACTTTATGTGGCTTCAGCTCTGGTTAGCCTCCTACTTTCTATATTGTGAGGCTCGTGTTGCCAAGCCCAAGGTTGCAGAAGAGGAGAAGCAGGGATGAGTTGGTTTTCAACCTTCTGGATGCTCCAGTGGGAGCTGTCACATGTGGTTCAGGAAAGGGATGAGGCTTCATGACCTTGAGCTAAATTGGAATCAACAACAAAATAAGAACTGCCCTGAGAAACATTCCACTCGATTCAACTGCCAACTCAGTATTTTTAAGTAAGCCATTTCTTACCACTTCCATAGTTGTTGGCAAGTGATTAAAATCAAAATAAAGGCATTATTGAGAAAATAATAATAATGACTTTATGTCACAATTTATCTTTTTCGTTGTATTGTTATTATTATTGAATCCACTCAATTGTTGTTGTTGTATTGAGTGGATTCTAGTTTGTGGCTATTGTGAATAGTGTTATTATTATCCTAATATACTGTTAACCCCAAGTAGGGATTTTGTTTAATACACCTATGAGGATAATTGCCGGATATGCATGTGTTCACTTTGATTAACTAGTGCCAAAGAACTGTCCAAATGATTCAATCAATGTACAGTTGTACTATAAGAATGTTTTTTGCCAACTCTTTGTATATTCAGTCTTTTTTCATTTTAACCATTTTAATGGGTAGGTAATAATATTTCATTGTAGTTTTTAATTTGCAATTCCATAAAGCTTCATGATGCTGGGTACTTTTTCAAATGTTCACTGGCAATAACAAATCTTCTTTTGTGAAGGGCTTATATAGTTTAGACATGAGCCCATTGTTTCATATATATAACTTATATTTATGTATTTACACATGTGTACATATATATGCCATTTTATTCTATTTTATTTATTCATACATAAAAATTTGACAACTATAAATGTACAAAAAAGTTGGAGGTTGTCATGTTCAGAGGGTTCTGGTGGTCCTAGGTGCAGTTTCCCCAGGGGCTACTTCTCCCCTCTGGCCTAATTTGAGTAGAGATGAGTCTTAGATGCCATCTGATGTTCAAGCAATTGATTCTGTCAGCACCTTGTAAGGTAGATAGCAGAAACAGGCCGATGGCATGGATCAGATATAGTCAGGGGTCAGGTGACCGCCTGACCGGGAGGGTCTTTATCCAGACACCATTCTGAGAGTTTGAGAGATGCTTCTTCCTTCCTAATACGTATATTCAGTCTGGATCAATCATCAGGCATTTCTTTCATAGAGGTAATTTAAGCTATACTTGTAAGGGTAAGCTTCGTTTTAAGGTTTTTGAAAGTCGCACCTGTGCTGAGGTGGTCTTGTCTTCTACAAATTTCCTGGTCAGAGTTGGAAATCCCCCAGGCAGGTTGCATCAAACTGCTAAGTGACACATAGTGTTGGCCCTGTGAGATATTTGGTATTTAATCATGAGGACACAACATATCTCTTATAGTATACTACTATTAAATTAAGTTTAGTCTAAAGTTGCCTTCTCACATGTTTTAAGTTCAACCTAGAGGTTTCTCTGTAACCTTTCACATAATGAACTGTAACTTAACTGAATGTATAAACAGATTGTAACCTACTAATGTGCCAGTCACTGAGTTTTACTGGTCCTCTGGTAGAATCCTAACCGATACAGAAGATTTCAATTCTCAACAAAAGCAAATCGCACAAATGAATAAATGTATAGAAAATTACGAACCTTAACCCCTACCTCACACCAAACACCAAAATTAATTTTAGAATTAGGCATGATGTTAAATGTATACATTTCCCAGGAAAAGAAAATCTAGAGTTCATAATCTTGAGGCAAAGATGTCAAAATTTAAAACTGATACAATCTTTTATTTTATAATGAAGAAACTGCAGACCAGGCAAGTTAATGAACACTCCCAAAAGTAAGTCCAAGTGTAATTACTTAGGCAAAACTTACACGACAGTCTTGCCCCCAGGAAACTTTGTGAGCTGTTCCTGTGATCTCTGTCTTTATTTATTTATTTATTAATTTTTGAGTTGGAGTCTCACTCCGTCGCCCAGACTGGAGTGCAGCGGCTGCTCCCGGCCACCGCAGCCTCGACCTGCTGGGCTCCGGCGATCCTTCCGCCTCGGCCTTCCGAGTAGCCGGAACTACAGGCACACGCTACCACGCCCGGCTAATTTTTTTGATTTATTGTAGAGATGAGGTTTTGCCTGCCCAGGGGGGTCTCAAACCCGCAGGCTCAGGCAATCCGCTCACCTCAGCCTCCCAAGGCGCGGGATTACAGGCTGAGCCACCGAGCCCGGCTGATCTCTGTCTTTAATCATCACCTGCGGCTCCCCACTAGTGCCCTGTCTCCATCACCTGGCACTCCGGAAATGTCCTATCTCGATACCTCCAGTTGGAACTTCTCAACCCTATGTTGATGCTCTTAACTTCCTTAAGAGAGGACCAAGTAATCTGATCAAGAGATCACCAAGGTACTCATAGAAAGAAAGGCCTTTCAGACCAGGTGTGGTGGCTTAGCCTGTAGTCCCAGCACTTTGGGAGGCCAAGGCGAGAGGATTTCTGGAGCCTAGGGGTTCAAGGCCAAGGCAAGAGGGTTTCTTGAGCCTAGCGGTTCAAGACCAGCCTGGGCAGTTTGGTGAGACCTCGTCTCTACAATAAGTCAAAACCAAAAATATTAGCCGGGAGTGGTGGCATGCATCTGTAGTCCAAGCTACTTGGAAGGCTGAGGCGGAAGGATCTCAAGAGCCCAGCAGGTCAAGGTTGCGGTGGCCGTAAGCATGCCACTGCACTCCAGCCTGGGCTACAGAGTGAGACTCCAACTCAACAAAAAAAAAAAAGAAAGAAAGGCCTTTTCTACTATAGACAGGAAAGCAGATTTAGTGCAGTCACTGTAGAAAACAATATGGAGGTTCCTAGCAAAACTTAAAATAGCATTACCATGTGACCCAGCAATCCCTCTTCTGGGTATACACCAAAAGAAATGACATCACCACCTTGTAAAAATATTTGTGCACCCATGTTTGTCACAGCATTAATGACAACAACCAAAATATGGACACAACCCAAGTGTTTGTCAACAGATGAATAGATAAAGCGACTAGGTGCAGTGGCTCATGCCTATAATCCCAGCACTTTGGGAAGCTGAGGTGAGAGGATCGCCTGAGCCCATGGGTTCGAGACTAGCCTGGGCAACTTGGCAAGACCTCATCTCTACAATAAATAAAAACAATTACCCGGGCGTAGTGACACATGCCTGTAGTTCCAGCTACTTGGCAGGTTGAGGCAGAAGGAACACGTGAGTCCAGCAGGTCGAGGCTGCCATGGCCATGAGCGTGCCACTGCACTCCAGCCTGGGCAACAGAGTGAGACTCTGACTCAAAAAAAAAAAAGAATAGATAAAGCAACAATAATCTCGATGTGTGTGTGTATGTGTGTGTGTGTAAAATGGAATATTATTCAGCCTTAAAGAAGAAGGAAATCCTGCCATTTGTGACAACCTGGATAAACCTAGAGGACATTATGCTAAATGAATGAAATAAACCAGATAGAAAAATACTGCATGATTTCATTTATATGTGGAATCTTTTTTAAAAAAAAAAAAAAACAAAAACAAGCCGGGCTCGGTGGCTCAGCCTGTAATCCCCCGCTTGGGGAGGGTGAGGTGAGTGGATTGCCTGAGCCCGCGGGTTCGAGACCCGTCTGGGCAACTTGGCGAGACCTCATCTGTACAATAAACCAAAAAATTAGCAGGGCGTGGTAGCGTGTGCCTGTAGTTCCAGCTACTTAGAAGGCTGAGGTGGAAGGATCGCCAGAGCCCAGCAGGTCGAGGCTGCGGTGGCCGGGAGCGGCCACTGCATTCCAGTCTGGGCAAGAGTGAGACTCCAACTCAAAAAAAAAAAAAAAAAACCTTGAATACATAGAAACAGAGTAGAAAGTTGGTTATGGAGGAGGGGGTGAATATTGAGAGATAGAGATCAATGGGTGCAAAATTTCAGTTATGTAAGATCAACAAGCCTAGAGATGTAAATTATACCACGAGAGTATAGATAACAACACATCTTGTACTGTACACTGGATATTTGCTAATAGATTTTAGGGGCTTTGCCACACACACAAAAAGTAACTGTGTGAGAAAGAGGTGTTAATTTGCTTGGCTGTAGTAATCATTTCACTATGCGTGTATATCAAAGCATTATGGTGTATATCTTAAGTATATAAAATAAAAAATGCATATAGAATACATGACTTACAGATTTTCCCTTGCTGTTACAAATAGGGGGGTTAGGGAATTGTTTTTTCTCGTTTTCAACAGGAGAAACAAAATACATGAAATTGAAATCTTGGCCGGGTGCGGTGTGGCTCATGCCTATAATCCCAGCACTTTGGGAGGCCGAGGCGAGAGGCTTGCCTGAGCCCACGGGTTTGAGACCAGCCTGGGCAACTTGGCAAGACCTCATCGCTACAATAAATCAAAAACAATTAGCCGGGGGTGGTAGTGCGTGCCTGTAGTTCCAGCTACTTGGAAGGTTGAGGCGGAAGAATCATCTGAGCCCAGAAGGTCAAGGCTGCGGTGGCCATGAGCGTGTCACTGCACTCCAGCCTGGGCAGCAGAGTGAGACTCCAACTCAAAAAAAAAAAGAAGCCGGGCTCAGTGGCTCAGCCTGTAATCCCGCGCCTTGGGAGGCTGAGGTGAGTGAATTACCTGAGCCCGTGGGTTCGAGACCCACCTGGGCAACTTGGCGAGACTTCATCTCTACAATAAATAAAAAAAAATAGCTGGGCATGGTAGCGCATGCCTGTAATTCCGGCTACTTGGAAGGCTGAGGCGGAAGGATCGCCGGAGCCCAGCAGGTCGAGGCTGCGGTGGCTGAGAGTGGCCACTGCACTCCAGTCTGGGCGACAGAGTGAGACTCCAACTCAAAAAAAAAAAAAAAAGAAAGAAAGAAAAAAAGAAAAGAAATTGAAATCTTGCCCCGTAGTCAAAAGACTACAGGAAATTTCATTTAGAACCCTGGAGGTTAGTTTTAACGAGGAAATTCTACCACCTTGTTGTCTTTTAGCATATTGCCATTGCCAGAATACAGTCGCACCTGAAAGAGATTACTGAGATGGAGATTACCCCTTCAGCTTTGTACACAGAGGACCCCCTACAATTTCACATCAACTTACTTGAAGCAAAGAAAGGTGTTGTCTGTTAAATGACATGGTTATCGTCAATAAATACATGTTCGTATATACTGAGCCACTACCATCAATAACAGGAAATCATTTGAGTTAGCTAATTCCAAATAAGAGTCCTCCCTAACTGAGGTATTAAAATTCTCCATTTGGAGTCCAGTTTTCATATTGGTTGGAGAGAGAGACTGGGGTAGCTCAATGAAACGCTGCTCCCTTTGTTGTCAAGTGAAAAATGAAAGGGCTGCGGGACACTCACTTCTAATCAGATGTGTTGCATCTGCTATCTGTGATGACGCACTTAAAGTGATGACTCACTTAGATGACACACGTTTTTCATTATCGTGTGTGTGCACGCAGGTGTGTTCAATCTAGCCTCAAAGTACAAATTCTTAGATAGCAGGAATCACAACTTCTAAATTTTACCTTTGAATGTTTTTAATGCTTAAAGAGTATGAAAATCACCCAGGGTTTGTAGGCATTTCATATATCTTTCAGAGGTAACGTCTGTGGTACTCCTGAGCTCACTGGCAGAAACACTCAGCCGGTGAATTACATGAGCAGGGGGAATCAAGCAGCACTCCATGAGACACATTATACCTGTCCTTCCTTTTTTTTTTTTAAATTTTTTGAGTGGGGGAGGGCTCATTCTGTCAGCCAAGCTGGAATGCAGTGGCACAAATCACGGCTCACCACAGCCTCCATCTCCTGGGCTCAAGGGATCCTTCCACCTCAGCCTCCTGAGTAGCTGGAACTACTCAGGAGAAGCACGTTACACCATGCCTGGTTAATTTTTTTATTTTTATTTTTTGTGAAGATGAAGTCTTGCTATGTTGCCCAGGCTGGTCTTGAACTCCCGGGCTCAAGCAATCCTCCCACCTCAGCCTCCCAAAGTGCTGGGATTACAGGCATGAGCCACCTAGACGTTTATGATTTTTTTTTAAAGTAGTTTTGTGGGCTGGGCTTGGTGGCTCAGCCTGTAATCCCAGCACTTTGGGAGGCCGAGGCAAGAGAATTGCCTGAGCCTGCAGGTTCGAGACCAGCCTGGGCTACTTGGTGAGACCTCCTCCCTACAATAAATTACAGAAAAACTAGACGGACATGGTGACATGCCTCTGTAGTTCCAGCCACTTGGAAGGCTGAGGCGAAAGGATTGCCTAAGTCCACCAGGTGGAGGCTGCGGTGGCCGTGAGTGTGCCGCTGCACTCCAGCTTGGACAAGAATAAGACTCCAACTCAAAAAAAAAATGTATTTTTGTGAGGTCATGTTTGGATATGGTCAACATTAGAGTGGGCAGACTGAGTAAAAGGTCTGAATCAGCTAAAGATCTAAGTGGAACAAAAAGCTGATTCTACTCCAAGGAAGCAAGGCCTCTTGACAGGCTCGGTGGCTCAGCCTGTAATCCCAGCGCTTTGGGAGGCCAAGGTGAGTGGATCGCCTGAGCCCGCGGGTTCGAGACCCGCCCGGGCCACTTGGCGAGACCTCATCTCTACAATAAATCAAAAATTAGCTGGGCTTGTTATCACGTGCCTGTAGTTCCGGTTACTTGGAAGGCTGAGATGGAAGGGTCGCCGGAGCCCAGCAGGATGAGGCTGTGGTGGCCGGGAGCGTGCCACTGCACTCCAGTCTGGGTGATGGAGTGAGGCTCCAACTCAAAAAAAAAAAAAAAAAAAAAGAAGGCCTCTTGCCTGACTGCCTTCTAACTGGGACAGGCTTTTACTGCCTTCAGACTCAGAGTAAAACATCAGCTCTTCCTGACCTCGAGCCTGTTAAAAGATAAACCTAAAACAAATTAAATTTAAGAGTTTAATTGAGCAAAAAATGATTCACAAATCAGACTAGGCTCAGAGAGACACAGCTATGTGGTGGAAGAAGATTCAAGCACGGGGGCGGGGGAGTGACTTATGGAAAACAGAAGTGAGGTACAGAAACAGCCAGATTGGGTTACAGCTCAGCATTTGCCTTCTTTGATTGACTTATTTCAGCCTTTGATTGGCTGAAACTCGGTGAATGGCACAAGAGTGAGTTACAGTCTGTTTACACATCCAGTTAGGTTACAGTTCACTATGTGAAAGTTTTTGGAGAAACTTCTAAGTCAAACTTAAAATATGTAAGGAGCAACTTTAGGCTAAATTCAATTTAACAAGCCCACAGGCCTTGCAACTCGAACTATATCATCAGTTCCAATGGTTCTCAGGCCTTGGGACCCAAACTAGAACCCAACCACGCAGCTTGACAAACCACCCTGCAGATCTCCAGACTCGCCAGCTTCCATAATTGCATAAGCCAATTCCTTATAATAAACATTTCTCGCTCCCTCTCGCTCTGTATACATGTAAATGTATGTCTGTCTTTCTGTAGACATCCTATTGGTTTTGTTTCTCTGGAGAACTCTGACTAATATACCAGCCACACTACATGCATGCAGAGGTGTAGAAGTCCAGCTTGATCAGACCAAAGAGCTACAAACCAGGATGCTTTCATTTCTTTTTGTTTGTTTGAGTCGGAGTCTCACTCTGTCGCCCCGGCTGGAGGGCAGTGGCACGCGCCCGGCCACTGCAGCCTCAACCTGCTGGACTCAGGTGATACTTCCACCTTAGCCTTCCAAGTAGCTAGAACTGCAGGCATGCACCACCATGCCTAGCTAATTTTTTGATTTATTGTAGAGATGAGGTCTCGCCAAATGTTGCCCAGGCTGGTCTCGAACCTGTGGGCTCAAGGCAACCTTCTCGCCTCGGCCTCCCAAAGTGCTAGGATTATAGGCGTGAGTCACCATACCTGGCTGGATGCTTTCATTTCAAATTCAGCCTCTCCTCATCAAAAAAAACCACTGACGCCAGGCTCGGTGGTTCAGCCTGTAATCCCGCGCTTTGGGAGGCTGAGGTGAGTGAATTGCCTGAGCCCGCAGGTTCGAGACCCGCCTGGGCAACTTGGCGAAACCTCATCTCTACAATAAATCAAAAAATCAGCCGGGCGTGGTAGCGCGTGCCTGTAATTCCGGATACTTGGTAGGCTGAGACAGAAGGATCGCCGGAGACCAGCAGGTCGAGGCTGTGGTGGCCGGAAGCGGCCACTACACTCCAGTCTGGGCGACAGAGTGAGACTCCCGAGTCAAAAAGCAAAAACAACAACAACAAAAAAAACACTGGACTACTACTTTTAAATATGCGTGTCCATGCATTCCTCTCTATGATGACTGTCATGGTTCAAATGCATCTTCAAGGTCTTTTGGCCATTATTCTAATCCGGGGATAGGTGGAGGCAGATATAACTTCATGATGAAAAAGGCTGGACGAGCAAAAAAATATGTATATATATTATATGTCATGTAAGAAGGAGACTGTCCCAAGTGCCATCAAAGACTACAGACACAAGCCCCATTACCACAGTCAACTGAGTGATAGCCTTCCTAAGAGTATCTTCTTGTCAGCCTCATCTCCAGCTAAATCTTACCATTTAAGCTTTGTCATGCATCTTTATATTTTTTATTATTATTATTTTTTTTTGAGTTGGAGTCTCACTCCCTGGCCCAGACTGGAGTGCAGTGGCACACTCCTGGTCACCGCGGCCTTGACCTGCTTGACCTAGTGGGCTCCGGCGATCCTTCTGCCTCAGCCTTCCAAGTAGCTGGAACTACAGGCGCGCGCTACCACGCCCGGCTGATTTTTTGATTTATTGTAGAGATGGGGGTCTC
>CAUYQG010035852.1:0-11742 GCA_963574415.1 Tarsius wallacei | reverse complement strand
TATTTTTGTTTATTTTTGAGTTAGGGTCTCACTTTGTTGCCCAGGCTAGAGTGTAGAGGCACAATCAGGCTCCCTGAAGCCTCAAACTCCTGACCTCAAGAGATCTTCCCACCTGTCTCCTGGGTAGCTGGGACTACAGGTGCACATCACCACACCTGGCTAAGTTTTTGATTTTTTTTTTGTTTTTTTGTAGAGACAAGCTTTTGCTATGTTGCCAGGGTTGGTCTTGAACTCCTGGGCTCAAGCAATCCTCCCACCTTGGCCTCTAAAAGTGCTGGGATTTCAGGCATGAGCCACTGCACCCGGCCCCAACAACTGATGCTTTCTGGGAGGCATCTTCTGTGCTAGATTTTGTTGTGGTTGTGCTCTAATGCAGCATTCTATTTAATCATCACAACAAACTTGCAGTGTAAGAATTATTATTTCTAGGCTGGACTCAGTGACTCACACCTGTAATCTCAGCACTTTGGGAGGCCGAAGTAGGAGAATCGTTTGAGATCAGCCTGGGCAAAACAGCGAGACCTCGTCTCTGCATAATTTACAAAAATTAGTTGGGCATTGTGGTGCATGCCTTTTTGTCCCAGTTACTTCGGGGGTGCTGAGGTGGGAGGATTGCTTGAGTCTGGGAGGTCAAGGCTGTGGTGAGCTGAGATCACACCACTGCAATCCAGCCAGGGTGAAAGAGTGAGACCCTGACTCAAAAAAAAAAAAAAAAAAAGGAATTTTTATTTCCGTTTTATAGACATGGAAACTGAGTTTCAGAGAAGATATTAAAATTGCCCAAGGTCACAGAGCTGGTGCTTGGAGAGGTGGGATGGTCCCTTTTCTCATTCTCTGATTCTAGCCAAGAAGTCCTTTTGCGGTACCATCCTCAGCTCACTCCGGGCATCAGCCTCCCTGACATTATACTTAAAGGTCTGTGTCACTCCTTTGTATTCATTCTGTGCCATCACGCTTCTTCAATATCAGAGTCATTTGCAATTGTATTGTCAGAATTTCATTTTTGAAAGTCATCTCTCCCGAGCTGTCTTCTGTGAGAGCGTCAGGTCACGGGACCAGCCTATCTTTTCTCTGAGGCTTTTGCGATCTGCCTTTGTAAAGACTAAAGTATGTGTCAGACCATGCTCAGCCTTTTTCTCCATAAGTAGCATGAACTTTGAGATGACCTGGCTACTATTTCTCAGGATTTCTCTCTCGGTTCCTTCTCTGAGAAGCTCAGAGCCTTGTTAAGAGCAGAATTGGGTTCCAAATAGATGCCTCCCTGCCCCCAGTCTCTGCTTTCTGAGAGATTATATCTGCTGAGGCAAAACACAAATGTATTCCAATACATTCATTGCTGTTACCTCAATGATAGTTTCTGGAATGAAAAAGTAGTTGTAAATAACCTTGATTAGGTACGTTAGAATAAGAGATGACCACCATTCTTTTAAAACATAAGAATTTTCATCGTCTATATGACAACTTCTGGGGACTTACTTGGATGTCTTCAGGCTTATGTAATTATACACGTAGTAAGCAAAGCTATAATGGAGTGTATGTGTGGCTTTATGTAAAACAACATTAAGTAATTTTGTATGAGGTAGACAAGGAGGAGGGGTGGTTAACAGCATGGATTTTTTGAGGCAAATAGCTATGAAGTTAACGCTTTCTCAATATTCAGTTAGCTCTGAGACTCAGGTAGATTTCTAATGTCTTTAGGTTTTGGTTTTCTTATCTGTGAATTAACGGTGAAACACACTCTCTATACTCATAAGAGAACATGAACACAAAATGGGATCATGTATGTAAATATTTAGCACAATGCTTGGCACATACTAAAATGCTCAATTAACACTAGATGTTATTATGTG
Organism: Tarsius wallacei; assembly: GCA_963574415.1. Lineage (NCBI taxonomy): Eukaryota > Metazoa > Chordata > Mammalia > Primates > Tarsiidae > Tarsius > Tarsius wallacei. The sequence goes on along the minus strand of CAUYQG010035852.1, from coordinate 9,892 downwards.
CAACTGCATTTTTGTGTATTTGTGTGTATCAGTGTGTATGAATCTGAATGTGAAAATCTGAGTGCATTATTTCCTGAATATTTTATGTTGCTGCTTTTTAACACAGACATTCACGGATACATGAGAGTGTGTCCTGAGGACAGGGTGACCTTAAGAGTGAGGAGACTTGAATTCTTTTCAATCAAAAGTCCAGGCTGGGCGCAGTGGCTCATGCCTGTAATCCCAGCACTTTGAGAGGCCCAGGCGAGAGGATTAGTTGAGCCCAGAGGTTTGAGACCAGCATGAACAACATAGTGTGTCCCCATCTCTACAAAAATAAAATAAAAAAATTAGCCAGGTGTGGTGGCCTGCCTCTGTAGTCCCAGCTACTCAGGAGGCTGAGGTGGAAGGATCCCCTGAGCCCAGGAGGTTGAGGCTGCTGCAGGCTGTGATTGTGCCACTGTACTCCAGCCTGGCAACAATGTGAGACCCCAACATAAAAAAAAAAAAAAGTCCAAAGAGCTGGGAGAAGAGAGAGTTGGTCTCAGAGGTGAAGGTGTCAAACATGCAAGATTCCTTCTAAAATGTGAAGGGCCCTTTTCCCAGAAGAGCAGAGGGGTGGAGTTCTGACACCCTGAGCTGACTGGGGATGGAGGGATCGCCTCCCCTGGGAAGCGGAGGGCCCATCCGGGGAGGCACTCACACACAGGCTGAGCAGATATCCTCCTCCTCCTCACTGGGCTCTCTTCCTCTGACAAGAGGCCAAACCTGTGATACCTAGGGTGTTTTCCGTCCCCAGCTTCCTGTCTATGCTTCATGGAAAAGAGCAGCAGCCTGCCTGTGCGTATTTCCTCAATTAAAACTCCAACTTCGATTTCCAGGCAGCACAACATTTGTTTTTAGAAAAAAATCCATCCAGCGCAGAGGTGATGAGGGTGACAGGGCTGCAATTATCACCTGTTCCTCAGCACCCAGTGTACTGTGGGGAAGGTGCTGACAGCTCTGAACTCTCTTTGTGTGGGGAGTGAAGCCCCCAACCTCTGCTCAGAACATTTGACACAGACAGACAGCTGTGGGACCGCGTGGGGGTGGGCGTGGAGTGGGGGTGGAGGGGGCCTGTCACCTCCTCCTTCTCTCTCACCTCCCCTTTCCTTAGGCTGCGAGAGTGGGGTACGAGGCCCCGCACATGTTTTTATTCTTGGACAACTTCGTGTAATATTCAGCTAGAGACTTTACTTAAGAGTCTCCCTCAGGGCGCCAGACCTTACGAAAAGTAAAAGGAATACAATGGGTGTTCATTTGTGATGGCCTGGCCTTTTTGGGTCTGAAACCAGGGGGCAGGATGAAGGAGTGACCTCCAGAGGGCGCCAGAGTGATTCCTCGTTAAGTAGCTGCCAAGAAGTCCCCTGGAATAGAGTGAAAGGAGGTTGGGCTGCCCTGTCACCAAATTTGGGATAAAAAACCTGATTCTGGCGGAGCATGGTGGCTCACACCGGCAATCCCAGCACTTTGGGAGGCAGAGGCAGGGGGATCACTTCAGGTCAGGTGTTCAAGACCAACCTGGGCAACATAGTGAGACACCATCTCTACTTAAATTAAAAAATAAAAATCGGCTGGGCTCAATGGCTCCGCCTATAATCCCAGCACTCTGGGAGGCCGAGGCGAGTGGATTGCCTGAGCCCGCGGGTTTGAGACCAGCCCGGGCAACTTGGCGAGATCTCGTCTCTACAATAAATCAAAAATTAGCTGGGCATGGTAGCGCATGCCTGTAGTTCCGGCTACTTGGAAGGCTGAGGCGGAAGGATCACCAGAGCCCAGAGGTGGATGATGGGGTGGCCGTGACTGTGCCACTGCACTCCAGCCTGGGCGACAGAGTGAGACTCCAACTCAAATAAATAAATAAATAAATAGTAATTAAAATAACAATAAATAAATTTTAGAACTCTGCTTCTGCTTCTTAATTGACATGTGCCCTTGAACAATTCACTTAACCTATTAAAGCTCTAGCTTCCTGGTCTGTAAAATGAGGGTAACAATACCTACCCTGAAGGTTTGTTAATTGAGATTAAAAAAAAATTAGGATTAAATGCGGTGACAAAGATCAAGATGGGAGGGAATGCAAAGAATGATTGCAAAAGACCCGTGTCTCCATGGGCACCTCAAGTCCATTGTCCACACTAACACTGCCTGGCCATTTATGTTCAGCCATTTTTTCATAAGTACATCAGTGTTCTTATCAGAAAACAGGAATTTGGTGAAAAGCATCCCAGAACTCCTGACAGCCTTTGTGATGCTATTTCTTTCCAATTCACAGAGACTAAGCCCCGCTGCCCCTCTGGTGCAGATAGGTTTGCCATGAGACAAGAGGCTTCAGAAGCCCCCAGGAAGGTTGGGGACCACCGAGATAATGTGCGTAAAGCACTTATCTCCCCATTTCCCTGAGCCCAGAGGAGAGGAGGGCACTTCTGACCTGGGGAGGGGCGCTGATTGTTCTCCACATGCCCAGGGACCGGCTCCCATGGGCCTCTCCGAGCTCCTTGGAGAGTCTGGCATTGGTTTCCCCCTTTGCTTTTCTACAATATCAGCTCCCAATTCGTGCAATTGCTCAGGGAGGACTTCCTGTCAGTAGAAGAACAATTGTCATTGCCCTTCTTCCGTGACTAGTTTTCTTCTCAACTGCCCTCTAGCGCTGGAGATGGGAGGCAGAGGCTCAAAGGCTCTGAGAGCACATCCATAGAAGAAAGCTCCCTGGCTCCCTCCCACTTCCAACTCTTGGGGAATGAAATGTCTCGCCTAGAGCATTCGCTGCAGTTCGGCTGTTTGGCCTCTAGGGTGGGGCCCTAGAGCTACTGGTATTGGGCTCCACCACTCGCTAACCAGGGGGACTGTGTCATCAAAGCAGCCAGAACTACAGTCACCCCCAGCCTATACCTGTTTCCAGGGACCACTCCCGCAGCTCTCTCCTGACTCATCCCACAGCTGGGGCTGTATCCTCAGATCCTCTTGCTCCTCAGAGAGTGCTCCCTGGGCCTGCAGGATTCCATCCTCTGAGTGCTTGCTGGAAAGGTAAACATCTCAGCACCCTTCCTTCCTCAGATCTGCTGTATTGGGGCCTGTGTTTTAACAAGATCCCCGAGTAATGTACATGCACGTGAAGTCTGAGAAGCAGTGTCTAGCTCACCGGTTTCCCTTCACTACCCAGATACTTTATGGTAAAAATGACTTCTGGCTACTCAGCACCCGAGGGCTGAGAGCATGGTAAGGAGAGGTGGTCATAGGGATTGTTTGGGAAATACTCAAGCCATTTTCCTCTGCTCTCACAACACAACAGATATCGACACAGAAGAAGCCTTCTGTGACCAAATGTGGGGGATTTCTCCCCACCACTAGCAAGCAAGCCATCGGTTCTGCAGTGGACACCAGCTAGGTGTCCTCCAATTCAATATCGACACTCTCTACCTGGAGATGGTATCAGATCGCACAGGTTGAGGGCTCAGTTCCCAAACTGACCCCCTCCCTTTAGACACCAGTCACAAGTCCTGACCTCTAGAACTTCTGACCAACGGGCTTTAATTTGCTGGAGCAAATCACAGAACTCAGGGAGATACCTACACTTATTATGGTTTATGATAAAGGGAAGAGATGCTTAGGGTGAGGTATGGGGGAGAGAACACCCTACCTGTGCACTACTCTTCAGGAATCTCCAGGTGTCCAGCTATCCAAAAGCCCTGTGAACACTGTGTGTGGGGTGGGTGAAAAGAGGACAGGAGAAGGTCAAAGACATTCTGCTTTCTGGGGCCTAAAGCACCCAACATTATAAAAAAAGATTGTACAAGAGCCATGGGGGTTATGAGCTAGGAACTGAGGATGAAGCATATATAATACGTATACCTATATGCACATACATATCTATATCTCTGTATCTACAGGGATTTTCACTAAAAGTTAGAGAAAATCCATTAGCATGATTGAATCCAAGCATTTGTTTATTTGTTTTTGGAGTTGAGGTCTCACTCTGTTGTCCAGGCTGGAGTGCAGTGGCACGATCATAGCTCACTGCAGCCTTGACCTCCTGGGCTCACACGATCCTTCTGTCTCAGCCTCCTGAGCGATTGGGACTATAGGCGCACACCACCACGCCCAGCTAATTTTTAAATTTTTGATAGAGAAAAGGTCCTGAATTCCTGGTCTCAAGTCCTGCCTCGGTCTCCTGAAGTGCTGGGATTACAGGTGTGGACCACCACGCCTGGCTGAACCCAGACAGATTTGAGCGTGATCTGATTTCACCCTTACCCTCTCTCTTGAAGGCAGGAGTTATCCCCCTATATGGAGGAGCAAACTGAGCATCAAAGAGGCGTGAAATGAGTTCACCATTCCAGAGCTAATAAGAAGACTGTGTGCCAGGTAGCCAAGGAAAGAGAGACTCTGGGCACAGGAACATCATGAATAAAGGCATAGAGGTGACAACACCACCATCAGCATCATTGATGAGAAACCCTGTGTGCAGGACTCTGGGCTAGATGTTCATTCATTTCGATTGCTCACTCCACAGCTACTTACTGAGTCCTCACAATGTGTCATATCTGTGCTGGGCAAGGCAATTGGGATGCAGAACAAGACAGACATAGTCTCTGCTCTAAAGGAACTATCTTTTGGTGAAGAAAGCTACTGTAGTCACTAAAAATTAATTATAATTGAAGCAAGAGTCAAAGGTATTAAAAAAAGGAATCTGGCTTGGTCTTGGAAGAGAAGATACTGTACACAAATCAACAGAAACACATCCTTTTTAAAAAGAGTCCTCAACTTTCAGGGGCTCCCAGGGTGCTGTCTTCTCTCTTGGTTGGCAGTTCCTCTCCTGATGCTCATAGGCAGAAATCATGGGTATGTGCGCAGTGCCGGGCACATAGGGACTACTGGCTGAAGAGAGCGACAGCGTGGCTTTTACCCTGCATGAGAAGGAGGCTAGAGCACAGAAATTCCCTTGCGTCCTACATTACCTGATTCTCTGTACGTAGTGAGGGGTTGGGGGAGGTGGTGCTGAACGTACTTTGTTTCCTTCTAAGATCAAAAGCTCTGGAACGCTGGTGCTTCATGCCGTTTTGCTGCCAGGTGTGCTTGCAAGGAGGTTCCAGAACAAGGCAATATCAAAGCATAGCCTGGTGCCACTTGCATTCATGCACAGATGTGGCTCTTCAAGGGTGTTTCTATTGTGTGGTCGTCCTTTGATCCGGGGGCTTCAATTCTTTCACTTGGATCTGGATTTTGCTGGCTGCCCTGATGCCAGTCCATAACCTTGGTACATCGGGCAGCGGCAGTGACCTTTTATGTTTGCCAGGGAGATGCCAGGTCATGAGCATGTCCATATTTGGCCCACTCCTGTTATCTATTAATGCATGACAAATCACCCAAAACTATCATGACAGATAGTGGCTTAAATGGACACTATCATGACGGATAGAGGCTTATTTTTTCTCACAATTCTGTGAGTTGACTGGGCTCAGTTGGATGGTTCTTCTCTATTCTACAAGACATAGCTGAGGTCACGCATGAGGGTATGAGGGTGCCTTCAGCTGGGAGATCAATAGGGGCTGGGATGACTGGAATGACCTCTCTTCCTTTGGGCCCCTCACCACGTGGCCTCTCACCATGTCGTTGTCTTCCCCACCCCTCTTTACAACATGGCAGCCGGCTTCCAAGAGGGAGCACTCCTAGAGGACAAACGAATATCCAACTGGTTTCTGTTTGTAGGATGTTTGCCAGTGTCTCGCTGGCCAGAGACAGTCACGTTGACAAGCCCAGAGTCACTGTGGGAGGGGACTACCCAAGGGTGTAACTCCCAGTAAATGTGTACATGGGGGCCTACCAATGGAAGTGTTCCTTGCAGCCTTTGGGAGTGCAGCTGTCAGTAGCTTCTTGGGAAAGTGGTTATAGGGCTTGGCAGGGCAGGTCTGGAAGGTGGAAGAGCAGTCCTGGAAGGGGCACATGACTTTAAAATATTTTATTCATTCAGTTGTTCAACAAGTTCTAAGTCTTTCAAACTAGCACGAGGCACTGTACCAGACACGAGGCGAGCCAAGATGACTAGGACTTCCTTCTTGTTCTCCAGGAGCTGGTAAATCATTAGCTACAAACAGACAAGTCAGCAATATAATAGTATGTGTGATTCGTACAAAGACTGAGTTTCACTTTGGCTACTATAAAGCCAAAAAGGAGAGAGTCAGGGATGGCTTCCCTAGGGCAGGGTACTTGAACCGAGTCCTGTAGCAGTGTTAGAAGTTGGCCAGATGGATGTGCAATTGGGCACTGCAAGCACAGGGGAGAGTGTGGGTGAAGGTCCAGGCAAGAGAAACGCCTTGAAGCAACCAGGGCATTGGATGTGTTTCCTCATTCCGCATATTCAGAAGGATGCAATTTTGTGGGATATGAGTCAGGGAAGCCCCAGGCACGAAGGTTCCTGTATTTTATCAGGCCTTAATCCTTTTAAACCAAGGGAGAGCATGAAAAAGCATGTTCTTTTTTCATAATGGCATTTAAATTGCTTCCTATAGTAAATATGTTTACTTGTATAAAACATGATATAAATAGGAAAACATTATTCTGGCCGCCACCCACTGAGTGAGTAGGCTGTTGCCAAAATGTAGTTCTGCTCCCATGGCAGCCTGAATGGAGCTAAAGGCAGTTAAAACAAGGAGGGAGGAAGATGTGAGAGGCAACGAGGAGGAAGGGAGATGTGAGAGGCACTTAGGAGGTTATGAGTGTGAGTTTTGGCACCAAGTAAATCTATGCACCTGCCTCCAGGGGACACAGAAGGTCCCGAGCCCACCAAGGGAAGCACTTGGCAGTCCGGGGACCCTTATGGGACATACTTCTGAAAGGAGGGACCTCTCAGAGGGGACAGGACAAATCTGTATCAGTACACTGACCACCTTGTAGAAACTCTGCAACAGATATGGTCCACAGGGGTACATCTGAGTAGGAACTTCTGAGCTCTCACGTAGGACTGCGGAGATTCAATCCTGGCTCTGGTGCCTTCTGTTGCTGTGATCTTAGATGGGTTCCCTGAACTCTGTGTGCCTCAGTTTCCTCATCTATGGAAGGAAGGACACTTCATAGGTATTTTTGTATGGGTTATATGAGATGATGGAGAAGAGTGCTGGAACATAGAAAATACCTGATAAATGGAAATGAAGATAACTATTAAAATGTTTTTTTCCTATTTATGAAATAGATAAAGCTTTCAAATGGTTCAAAATTTAGAAAGTACAAGATGATGTTCCCTCTATTATTGTCCTCTGGAAAGCTAAGTTTTCTTCCTGGAAGTGACAAAGGGTACTAGCTTCTTGGACATTCTCCTTAAGATAGTTTATGTGCATACCAGCGAAAAGGCACACGACATCCTGCTTTTTTCCTGTTGTTGAGTCTCACTCTGTTGTCCAGGCTGAAGTGCTGTGGCACAATCACAGTTCACTGCAGCCTCAACCTCCCAGGCTCAGGTGATCCTTCTACCTTCGCCTCCCAAATAGCTGGGACTACAGGTGCCACCACTGCAATCAGCTAATTAAAAAAACATTTTTTTTTTTTTTGAGTTGGAGTCTCACTCTGTCACCCAGGCTGGAGTGCAGTGGCTGCTCCCGGCTACCACAGCCTCGACCTGCTGGACTCCGGCAATCCTTCCGCCTCAGCCTTCCAAGTAGCTGGAACTACAGGCGCACGCTACCACGCCCGGCTAATTTTTTTTTAAAATTTATTGTAGAGATGAGGTCTCGCTTGCCAGGCGGGTCTCGAACCCGCGGGCTCAGGCAATCCACTCACCTCAGCCTCCCAAGGCGTGGGATTACAGGCTGAGCCACCGAGCCCGGCTAAAAAAATTTTTTTTTATAGAGATGAGGTCTCGCTATGTTGCCCAGGCTGGCCCTGAACTCCTGGCCTCAAGCGATCCTCCCACCTTGACCTCCCAATGTGCTGGGATTATAGGTGTGAGCCACTGTGCCCAGCCCCACTTTTCACTACCTAAGCAGATACATTGCAATTTTGGGCTACATTTGCTCATGAGTAGATAAGTAGATAGTCTCTTTAACTGGTTTCTTACTGTCCAGCTTTTTGTTATTAGAAACAAAAGTGGTGCCATGAAGAACAGAGGACGTCATTTCCCTCATGCTGGAGCACAGGTATGGACAAATTCCTGTAAGGCAAATTTCTGGAACAGAAAGGTACATGCAATTTACATGGATATTGCTAAGTTTCCCAGAGGTTATACCAATTTACACTGCCACCAACAGGGAAGGAGATGGTGAGCACATGAGGGAACGGGTTATCGCACATTGTTGGAGAAAGTGTAAACTGGTATAACCTTTATAGAGAGTAATTTAACAATATCGAACAAAATGTATCATCAAACATTTTGATATTTGCCAATCTAACAGGTGACAAATAGTATGTTAATGAAGTTTTTGTTTTTATTTTTGTTTTGAGTCGGAGTCTCACTCAGTTGCCCAGACTGGAGTGCAGAGGCCGCCCCCGGCCACCGCAGCCTCGACCTGCTGGGCTCCGGCGATCCTTCTGCCTCAGCCTTCCGAGTAGCTGGAACTACAGGCACTCGCTACCACGCTCGGCTGATTGTTTTTTTTTTTTTTTTAATTTATGGTAGAGATGAGGTCTTACCAAGTTACCCAGGCGGGTCTCAAACCCACGGGCTCAGGCAATCCACTCACCTCAGTCTCCCAAAGCGCGGGATTACAGGCTGAGCCACCGAGCCTGGCTGGAAGGAACTTTCCTTCTGCTGTGTCCTTTGTCCTGGAAACTGCAGGCCTTTCATGGCAATGAACCAGCTTTGCTTCCTTCTAACAAATTTTTTTCTGTTGGATTTTTTTATTTTCATGTGCTTGTTTTAGCTTCAACTCAAAAATAAGCTTTGGGAAATGTCCTATATTTTAATATGTATTCATTTATTTAGAGTCACAGTCTCACTCTGTCACTCAGGCTGGAATACAGTGGCACAATCGCGACTCACTGCAATCTTAACCTTCTGGGCTCAGGCAATCCTTCTGCCTCAGCCTCCCAAGCAACTGTGACTACAGGTGTGCACCAACACACCTGGCTAATTTTTTTTATTTTTAAATTTTTTTGTAGAGACAAGGTCTCACTATGCTGCCTAGGCTGGTCTCAAAGTTCTGGGCTCAAGCAATGCTCCCTCCTTCGTCTCCCAAAGTGCTGGGATTACAGGTATGAGCTACCACATCCGGTCTCACATTCTCCATATACTTTAAATCATCTCTAGATTACTTATAATATGATACAGAATGTAAATACTGCGTAAATAGTTGTTACACCGTATTATTTGGAGAGTAACGATGAGTGAAAAAGTCTGTACGTGTTCAGTACAGATGCAACCATTCACTTTTTCCCCGATATTTTCAAACCACGGTTGGTTGAATTCATGGATGTGGGGCTGTGGATATGGAAGGCCAACTGTACACAAAGGCTTGCAGTGGAAAGAACGTCACTCCCTTTCCTATTTGCCAGTGCCCAGAGACAGCTACTGTTCCAGATGTCTTGTGCATTCTTCCAGAGATGTTCTATACATTTACAAACATAAGTATCCATTTCTTTTTTTTTTTTTGAGTTGGAGTCTCACTCTGTCGCCCAGACTGGAGTGCAGTGGCCGCTCCCAGCCACCGCAGCCTCAACCTGCCGGGCTCCGGTGATCCTTCTGCCTCAGCCTTCCAAGTAGCTGGAACTACAGGCACGTGCTACCACACCCGACCAATTTTTTATTTATTGTAGAGATGAGGTCTCGCCAAGTTGCCCAGGCGGGTCTCAAACCCGCGGGCTCAGGCAATCCACCCACCTCAGCCTCCCTAAGTGCGGGATTACTGGCTGAACCACTGAGCCCGGCTTAAAACAATATTTTCTA
>CAUYQG010035851.1:0-22416 GCA_963574415.1 Tarsius wallacei | reverse complement strand
CACGCCCGGCTGATTTTTTGATTTATTGTAGAGATGAGGTCTCGCTTGCCCAGGCGGGTCTTGAACCCGCGGGCTCAGGCAATCCACTCACCTCAGCCTCCCAAAGGCGCGGGATTACAGGCTGAGCCACCGAGCCTGGCTTAATTTTTTTTTTAATTGATGATAATTCTGATTTTTCCATATCACATAATAGTAACATTATCAATTATTATTAAATATTGATGGTAGTCTTAAATATAGAATCAATAAGAAAAGTAAAAATAAAATTGTGTTGTTGAAATACACTTTATTTCCTAATTATTTCCAGCTTAAATGGAGCATTAGAGGACTAATCTAACGTGAGTCTAAGGCTAAAACACAGGAAAGAATGGTGTGTTCATAAGTCCATAATTTCCCTTAATTTTAATTTAACATCAGCAGCACAAAGCATTACCAGATTTGCTATGACTTTCAGGACATTTTGTATGAAGATATGCTGAATAAACTAATGCATAGATTGTGTGATTTGAAAGAAAACAGAAGCCCATTAGAGACTACATCACCTCTTCTGGTCAACCATTGTGCAAACAATAACCAATATTAATCATATAACCAACAACTATTTATCGAGTTCTTAGGAAAATTAAGGTACTGGGAATCCTGTTAAAGACACAGTAGAACAAGTCCATGTATCCACTAATGTGTGGGGTGAAGCAAGCACCAAGATTCTTAGGTAATAAGATGCCGGAAGTGAATGGCCTGATAAGATAAGAAAAATAATACCATCAGAAGCCAGGAGATTCAGCCTAGGCCCAGAGCCTATACTTAACATTCCTTTATGGTGTGGCCATTTGCCCCCATTCATATTGTAATGAAATGTCTCTTACCTTCCATGAAATTTATATTTGAAAGTAGAGACCTTCTTCTTCCCAAGAGAGGAAAAAATGACCTATCTACTTATGAAGGTGATGAGGGTGGATGTCCTGTCTCTATATAGGTACTCAAATTTATAATTTGGGGATCTGTGTTAATTTCCTAGAGATGCTATATCAGGAGTACCACAAACTGGGTGGCTTTAAGAAAACATAAATTAATTGTACCATAAATCCTGGAGGCTATAAATCTAAGATCAAGGTGTTTACAAGGTCATGTTCTCTTCAAAGCCTTTCTTGCCTTGTCCAGTTTCTGGCAGCCCTGGGTAGCCCTTGGCTTGTGGCAGCATAACTCCAATCTCTGTCTCAGTCTTCAAATACCTATTCCCTCTATGCCTTTGCATTTTCATGGTATTCATTCTCTCTCTGTCTCCCCCTCCCCCATTCTTATTAAGACACCACTCATATTGAATTAAAGGATTATCTGACTCCAGTATGACCTCATCTAAACTAATTACATCTGCAGTGACCCTATTTTAAATAAGGTCACCCTCAGAAGTACTGGGTTGCATTTCAATGCATGTTATATGGAGACAGTTCAACATATAAAATGGTGTCCGTCTTGTACAAACCCACCATACTGTGGGATCCATCTGGCTCTGTAGTGTTGCCTGGGGCTGCTAGGTATGTGGAAACAATGCTACATGTTACTCTGGCCACTGTTACTGCTATGGGCAAGTAAAAACCTGATGTTTACTTCAGAGGAATGGTGTTTCTGCTAGTATCTATCTACCGACCTATCTATCTAACTGTTCAAGTAGAATAATGGTTCAAATCCTTCAGGGTTCTTGACTTCTTAATGGCTAGAGGAGGGAGAGCCCCTAATTCCCTATTAATATAGTAACCACTGACCCAGTACCTGGGTGATATGTAGAAACTGACAATTTTGTGAAGTGTATGCTTAAATACTGACAAAAGTTTGAAATAAGTCTGGAATTCAAGGAAATGAATATTTCTTAAGGAATATACTTTCTAAGCCGTTTGTGAAAAGCAAAGCTTTTAAATATATAGTTGGCAATATGCATATGATACTGCCTAGGCCTGCCATTCTCAACCCCTCATTTTTGCAGTAACGGCCTATGTGGGTGCTTTATCATATTATTATATCATCATTAGATAAGCATTCACTGGAGATGGGGTAGGAAACTGAACCCAGAATGCAGTGTTAGATCTAGATAATGTGCATTAGTAAAGTCATTTTTATGAACAAATAAATATGTATTGCAGAAATGCATAACAACTTTTGGTGTGTGCCCACTCAGAGACTTTTGAAGTTCGCAGAAGCATATCTGAGAAAGGCAAAATTACATGGCTGCCTAACTAAGCATGTGTCTGGTGAGGAATGGGAGAAATTCAAGAAGCTCCACACACTAAACTTTCCCTTGGCAGATATTCCTCAGCACCCATCGCTAAAGGTTAATTTCTTCTACTTGTCACAGTAAAATGTAACTTGAACAGAATTTGTGTGTAAAAATGTGTATTTTTACCAAGACTCTCTGAGGCTATTTCAACTTCCTCATGAGAACTGAAGATGGTTTGTGATGAGTTTTTAAAAATGGATAGAAAAAAATGACAGGAAAAGATGGAGGTGTAAGCAAGTCAAGATGGAATAGAGGGATTCCAAATATTCTGCATTGTCAGTCTCACCTAAAAAGTAAATTGCTTTATTTCTACTTAGAAACCTTTTAAAACCCATTTAGTATAACATAATTACATCAGGACCAAAAATAGACACATAAAGAGAAAAAAAAAAACATGAGAAATAGATCAGAAACAAGTACTCTATATGTTATAGAGTTTTCTGCTTTGTCTTAGGAACTTGGTTGGTTTTTTTTTTTTTTTGCCTTTCTATTTTTTGTTATGAGAACACATGATGTCTACTATTTTAGCAAATATTTTAAGCATACACGATTTTGTTATTAACTAGAGGCATTATGTTATACGTTAGATTTCTAAAACTCACTTATCTTATAACTGAAATGTTATAATCATTGAACAACATCTTCCATTTTCCCCATCTGCAAGGCCTGGTGGACCACCACTGCACTTTCTGCCTCTATGAGTGCAATCTTTTTTGATTCCACACCATGAGTGAGATCATGCAGTATTTTTCTTGGTGTGCCTGGCTTTTTTCACTTAACACACACACACAAAAATAGTTACAGTGGCTGGGCTCCATGATTCAACTGTAAATTCAGCACTTTGGGAGGCCAAGGTGAGTGGATTGCCTGAGCCTGAGGGTTCGAGACCAGCCCTGGCAATTTGGCGAGAGTTGTCTCTACAGTAAATTAAAAAAAAAAAAAAAAAACTAGCCAGACTGGTAGTGTGCACCTGTAGCTCCGGCTACTTGGAAGGCTGAGGTGGAAGGATCGCGAGAGCCCAGCGGGTAGACGCTGGGGTTACCGTGAATCTGCCACTGCACTCCAGACTGGGTGACAAAGTGAGACTCCAACTCAAAATAAAAAAGTTAAAGAAAAGTTTTAATCTTCTTGATAGTGATATCAGTCTTGGAAATAATTGTTATTTTTGATATGACAACAGAAGTACAATAACAAAAGCAAATATAAGCAAGATGGACCGCATAAAACTAAAAAGCTTATGCACAGTAAATGAAACTGGAAGGAGGCTTATGGGATAAGAGAAAATATTTGCAAACCATAAGGTTAATATCCAAAATATAAAAGGAAAACATACAAACCAAAGGCAAAAACAATAAAAAGATAATCACTTGACTTAAAAAAAAGGAACTTTTTTATGAGAACAACTCAGTTTGCAACCGTTCTGAAACTGGTTGACGTAGTGATTTTCGAACCACCCTTTGTGCACTGCTCAAGAGCCCCACAGGTTCTGGATGGTGGAAGGAAGGGCTGGGAATGATTAATCTTCTATGTCTATGGAACCCTATTTTAACCATCCTCTTTGATCATTTGACTTCTACTTCAAGACCTCAAGAAGATTGTGCTTGATAAAGTGTTCTCCTACTTGCAAAAAAAAAAAACAAACAACAAAAAAAACAAATTAAAAACCACTGGATAAGCAGATTAAACTTCCAAGAGGAAACAGCCTCTTTACAATTAGTTTTAATTTCAAACTTAGCTTTGCTACAATTTCAGATCACTTTGTCAACTACATATGGTTATAGTGTTGGTTTTGAATAGGAATTTACATTTTGTATTATGTTGTTTAGACAATTAGCATTAAAACATAACTTACTCCACTAATGTGGTCCAGCAATAGAGATATATAAATTGTTACATTTCAATGCAATTCTCCTACATTTTTTTCATGGTTAAACTCAATAAAATAGAACAAGAAAGAGAATAAAGTGTCCTATTATGGTGTAGAAATAACTGCATTTCTTCCTTTGAAGGAAGCATATTAATCCAATTAGTTAAAATAAATGATTATTTAACAAAGTTTTCTACCAACACCAGAAAATTCCATTTATATTCCTGGGGAAAATGCCACAATTAGATTTTGAATACTTTTAGGGAAAAGGCATAATTAAAGCCTTATGAAAGATTTTTTAAACTCTCTCATAAGTATTAACTAACAGAATGCATTCTTCCTTCTGAAAATGAAGTTTATAATTTTGTGAAGCTGGCTATATACATGTAATAAGGACATAAATATTATAGTTAACACAGTGACAATTAATATAATGTGACTGCCATAATAGTACTTGATTAATTTGGGGGAAAATATGGATAATAAAGATCAAATGAACCTTAGAAGATCTTGAAGATTAAGCTATTTATTAGCTCCATTACATATGACCTCATTGCAACTCTTTACTCCTATCGAAATTATTTTGGAGTTATTATTTTTATAAGAAGATGCAGTAACTTGGATGGATTTAGAGTCTATCATATCAGTAAATAAATAAATAATAATAATAAGAGAAGATGGAGACTATGATTGCTTACTTGATATTACTGATTCAAAGCACAGCTGTCTTGAAATTCATAGTATCTAAACTTAAAAAGTATTCAGAATCACTAATAGAAAAATATTTTATCAATTTTATCTTCCCATTTCTTTCCCTAAGTTTAAGATTTGTTACTAAGCAATGGTCAATTAATTCAGAAGTTCATTGACTTAACATGTGTATTTCTATCTCATTGTCAGGTTTATTGCCAAATTATATTGGATAATTTGAACAGCTTCTACAATTTATCAGTTTAGGGCATCTGCTTTGTAAACTACTGAAATTTTGCTCCATGATATTATACCAAGTTATGTTTAATTAGAATGATAGATTTTAACAAATAGTAACTCTATAGAACAATCCTGTGGGCCATGAAAAGAAATATGCAATGCCCTGTTATTTTGATAGGGAGGAAAAAAGTCTTCTTGAATTAACTAGGAAAAAGATTAGCCCTAACAGTTATACTAACCAAGCAACCAAGTCAGTTATATGATGATTACTACAGAGTATCCTGTTACTCTGTCTTTAGATTGTACTTTTAGCATGAATTCTGTACGTTTTTATCAATAGAAGATTTGAATCAATGCATCATCTTGACTGATAAAAATATTTTTCAGAACACACACATAACAAAATAACTCTTAAAATATTCTATCATATATAAAAGTTGGTTAAATAATTATAATTCATAATCAAGATTTATTTGGTATCTAATTATGAAAATACAGAGATTTTTCAACCTAGGTACCATTATTTGGGGCACAGATACTTCTGTTTAATAGAAAATGTTTAGAAACACTACTAGCCTCTACACACTAGATGCTAGTAGCACACATACACACCACCACAGTAATACAATCAAAGGTGTGTCCAGACCTTGCCAAATGTCTTCTAGCAATCAAAATTGCCCCTGGTTGAAAACCACTACTCTAATACATAAACTTTAGGCTACAAGCAGTAAGTTCCATTTATTTGGACTATTTTGAATGTTCAAGATTCCATATTTTAGCAAACAAATATTTATTCTTGATAAAAATAGAAAATAACTTGTATGTTTGACATTTGATAAATAGGGTAATTATTTTGCAATAAAATTATCTTTCTAATTCCATATAAAGATATTTGATTTCAGAATATCTTGGAATATCAGTAGGCATCTGTGGGTCTGCACTATGACATTTTGTATAATTGCAATAAAGCAAATTAATATGCATAATTATATGTATGAAACATACTATATAGATATATGATACAAAAACTGTTCATATGCACCTGCTAGGAAAATAAGATTTTGAAATACTTGCCATGCTTTTTTACTAACAATAGTTATTGTGCCCTCTGTTACACTATTACTAGAAAAAGTGAGAAATGGTTATAGAAAACAAAATGTAAATATATAAACAAAAAATAAAAGGACGAAAAGGACCACAAGTAAGGAAATGTGTTTTTCCAGAGAGGTTGGCCACCTTTCCAGTTCTTTTTCCAGATGATAGATATTTCTTTCTACTTAAGGCTGTCAGTATGAATAGTAGTTCCAAGAATGAAGCTGAATTGAGGTTCCTTTCTAGCAAAAATGACTCTATCCTTGATGCCCTTTTGTTTCTTTGACCTTCCTCAGTATGTCATATTATGTTTAAAGTGTAACACATTTTTAAGAGGTGTCATTGTGTTCTAATAAGACTTGAACAGGCCCCTCTAATTAGGAGAGCAGGATCATAAAAGATTTTAAGAGACTGGGCTAGATGTCACAACTATGACAGAAGTCTTCCACCAGCAATGCTGGGTATCACAGAACGGCTGTGATTAAGTTTACAGTACTTCAAAAACGAGGTTCAGGTAAACATATGGAGGTTTTGATAATCTCTACAGGTACCACAGGTTGAGGCATCAGCCTACAAAAGAAAACATTTGACCAGTGGCATTGCATGGCACCCAGTACATGACAAAAAATTTCAGACAATGAATGATACTACTTTTAACCACTCAGGGATAGAGGACAAGATCAGGTTCTTGAATAAAGGAGAATGAATGACCACTGAAACTCTGCCTAGAAATGTACAAAAGAAAGATTTACAAATGTTTTATGGAGTTATTAGTATGCATATGCAAGCATTTATATTTGCATGTAGTTATATGAAAATTACGAGGCACATATACAGGCCTGCTTTTCCTAAAATACCACTTAGCTATTATATTGCCAAAACTAACTGCTAAATGACTTGTGGAGTGCAACAATGCCAGAAGTGTGGTTATTTTCCATTAATTCTTTATTTGACTTATAAAATAAAGTAGTAAAACATCACTCTCAGTTTGTAAACCAAAGAAACATTTATTCAGAATCCCAGAAAGCTTATCCTATCAAAATGCATCTGCCTAAGTACAGACAGACCTTACTCGACTGTCATTTACTCTCCTTACAGTAAAATGAACTACTGGGTCTTCTGAGAAAGCTCCATATATTTATTCATCCATTTCCTCACCATCCATTAAATCATCCAATCATTCACTTAACAAATACTTACTGATTATTGGCTTTGTGCTAGGCATTGTTTTAGGTACTAGAGGTATGTTAGTTAAAAAAAAAGCCAAATTTCTTCTCCATTTTGGAGATTATTTTCTAGAGGGAAGAAGTACATATGGAAAGGATACAATAAAAGTTAAACAAAAAAATAAAGAATAATTTATTATATGTTAGATATATTATAGTGGGATGATAAATGCAATGAATATGTTTGTACTTCTAAAGTAGAAGTAGACATGCTCTATTTTAATGTACTTAATTACATTGAGGACAACTGTATTTTTTAGGAATTACATTTGGGTGCAATTAACAAAAACCTGGTATAGTGTCTTAAATTAAAGGCCTATTGTTTTCAAACAAAAGTAGTCCACAAGTAGTCTCTCAAGCACTGATACTTTATATCCACAAGGCATTAGATTTTCTTCCTTTCTGTTCAATTATTCTTAGAGCAAGGCTTTCATCTAAGATCACACGATAGATAGATGCTAGGAAAGATAGTCCCTTTAAACCACTTCCTGGAATCCTGATCCTATGACTTCTGTTTACATCAGATTAGCCGTCCCTAACTACGTACTAGAATGAGAAATATAGTATTTTATCTGTAAACACCATTGTCTTGAAGAAAATCAGGGTTCTGTTACTAAAGAAGCAGGGATAATGAATATTTGGGAAGTTCCCAGCAGTCTGAGCCACAACTCCCTAGACTTCAGACTTCTTTAACACAGCAGGCATTCTTTCTTTCTCATCTCAGTAGCCAGCGCAAGGTATAGCATGATAAAGAGGCTCAGTAACTGGTAGAAGGAGCCATGAGTAAATGAATGAATGGAGTCTTTATTACACAGGCAGTGGTTACTTCCCTGGTGTTGGAAACAGGGAATGATACTAATGTAAATAACCCAAGTTAAATAATGCAAGGTCCTGTAGCCATTACTGATTCCTCAAAAACAGAAACGGCAAAGTATTTTACAAGAAGGTTAAAATATATTATGATCTCCAGACTAATATATAGTCAGTCCAGCCTAGAATATTGTATCCTATGACAGTTATAAGTGAATTCCTCTGGGAGCATTTAACAAAAACAGAGAGCCTGTCAAAGTTGAGGTATTTCAGTGAAAATGACTCATTACTTTAAGTATCATTATCATTATTTTAAGTGTTAATTTTGTATTGGTATTATTTCAATTTTGCAACATAAAATGCTACTATCTGTACAGGTTGTATGTAATTTGAAAGAGATGCGAATGATATCCTTAGAGAATCTAAGTTCGTAAGATCAATAGTACTTATTTAAGACAAACATTTCAAACACATTCTGTAAGAGAACTTGTATTTTCCTTAGGTGTTAATATCTAACAAAATGTCTACAGGGAAGCAGTATTTATGGTATATTTCTAAAATCTGTGGAAGTCCCGGGGCTTTATATTTTGGTTAAGTCTCCCAGAAAAGGGGAAATGAGGTTATATGAAGATTTTCTTCTCTGGTAACCCCATGAGCTTTTGACAAACACCACATTGTGAAAGTTCTCCTTGATGATTTAAGTAAATTTTATACACACACAAATAGTTACACACACAAAAATATGTATATACCAAAAAATTGAGAAGGACCATTATACACAGAAACTGAATAAGTTTATTTCCTGACACTCAGTTTCTATGGAACAATGGAGTGACCATGTGCCGGTTTCCCTCACATAATTAAAAAAAAAAAAAAACTAAGGAAAAACAATAAACATTATCATAAGGCAAAAAATACAAATTTGCAGGAAATAAAAAGGGGTTAACTCCACGGAAATCTTTAGTAAAGAGCAAAACATCTATAAGATCTGAAAAGAAACTATATAGCCTAGGTGTGAGATAGACTATACCATCTAGATTTGTCTTATATTTACTCTGTGATGCTTACACAATGAGATCACCTAATAACACATTTCTCAGAATGTATCCCCATTGTTAAGCAAAGTATGACTGTACATGTGTTTTGTTTATTCTCATGTATGTATGCTTTGTTTCATAGTAAAAAGATTGTTAAATTTAAAATAGGAAAAGGAGCACAAAAACAGGGAAGGGGTTAGCATTTACAGACCAGCCAGAAGTATGCTAAGAAAAACTCAGTAGCAATTCTAAGTACCAGAAAAGAATTCTCCAAATAGTAGATATTAATTTTCAACCACAATTCAATTTTTTTACAAAGTGTGGAAGACCCAGTCTTTTACCAAGAAAAATTACCTTGATCTCAACTGCTAAAATTTTAGATGTGCATGCTTCTATTTTTTGTTTGGTAAGTCTTAAACTCAACCTTACAATCATGACCCATAATTAGTATTTGTCTTTTCACACAGAATGAGATCTGTTGTATCTTTTAAGGTTAAAAATGTGTGATGCAGATCTGCAAAATAAGCGTATATAACACGTACATATGATTATATGTATATGCATTAACGTCCATATCCCTTGATGTACACATAGATATTTATACATCAAAAACACTTCAGAATTTATTTACAAAAATTTTGTATTTATTCGTACATGTTTAACCTTCAGTCACTTTCAAAGTACTCTTGTTTTGATACAGTATACCTACTGAAATGCTTTTCCTACTGCTCAAAACAGTTTTTGAAATCGCCAATTTCGATGCCTTTTAGTACTTCTGCTTTTTTTGTTCCTCCTCTTCCATATTGGCAAATCATTTCCCTTGAAGGACTTTTTTATCAGGAGAAATGAAAAGAAAGCCACTCAGGGCAAGATTGGGTAAATAGGGAGGGTGGGGGATGGGGTCATGATGTTTTGGGTAAAAAACTGAAGAACACTCAGCATGCAGGCAGGTGCATTGTCACGGTGAAAGAATCAGTCGCCTGTTTGCCACAACTTGAGACTTTTCTTCCGCATGTCATAAGGGAACCTACTTTAAACTTCCAGATAAAACCTTTGGTTGAACATTTGACCTGCAGGAACAAATTCTAGTGTATTACAAGGGGCTTGTTCTCTAAAAAATATAATTCCATTTTTTGGGGGAATCCCCTGTCATTGGTAGATATAAACAACTTTCACCAGATCTAATCCATGAAAATCAAACTTTTTGTTACCACACCAGCATTGATTAAAGTTTGATTACATTGTGAATGTAATCAATGTTCATTCTGATAGCTATCATGGAAATGCAGAGACTTACATAGTACTGTGAAATTTTATAAGAAAATGTCCCATTCGTATTTTCAAACTCTCATTGTTTCCATGTAGGGTTAAAAAAAAAAGATGCAAGCTTCTAAAAATTTGTTTCACCTCTGTATTGAAAAAAATTAATAACTTATTTCAGAATTTGTAATGACGTGCAAGAACTCTCCTTATTTCCAAACTGATGAGGTCTATTATTGTTCATTTTAATGATCATTTATAAAAATGTTAAGTGTTTTAAGTTTTACTTAACACAACACTTAGCCCCAATATGTATTTGAAAAAAGTTTTATGGAATAAGTGATGAATATTATGTGCTAGATCTAAAATATGTTTAAAAAAAATAAGGCATCTTTAAACCTATGATACCTAAGAGAAATATTTTTTCATGAACCTCATAAAGAATCAAAGCTATACATAATACTTGCTATGGTCTGAATGCTTCCCCAAAATTTATATGTTAAAACTTATTTGCCAATGTGATAGCATTAAGAGTTGAGACCCTTTAAAAGGAGATTAAGGCATGAGGGCAAAGTTCTCATGAATGGGGTTAGTGAACTTATAAAACGAGTTGTAAGGGACATTTTTTTTTCCTTCCACCATGTAAGGATGCAACATTATAACACCCTCATCAAATATTGAAGCTGCTGGTGCTTTAATCTTGAAATGTCCAACCTCCAGAGCACTGATCAATAAATATCTGTTGTTTATCAGTTACTCAGTCTATAGTATTTTGTTATAGCAGCTGGAATAGACTAAAAAAGATGTTGGTACTGGGAATAGGGTGATGTTCTAACAAATTTTTAAACATATGGAAACAGCTCTGGAATTGGGTAACAGGTGGTCTGAAATTGTTCTGGAGTATTTGCTGTGATAGGTGATTCTAGAGGAAGGCCCAGAAGAAGACGAAATTTGTAGAGAGAAAACTTCAGTTTTTTAACCTATTACTGTAGTGGTTGTGATCAGAATATTTTAGAAATATGGACAGTAAAGGCCTGATGAGGTCTTAGACAGAAGAGAAGAACATTTATAGAAAACTGCATAAAAGACCATCTTGTTATAAAGTGGTCAAAGAATTTGGCTAAATTTTGCTAGTATCCTAGTCTTTGTGGATGGTAGAACGTGTAAGGGATAAAATATTCTATTTGGTGGAAATAAGTCAATAAGCAAAGTGTTGAGAGTATAGCAAGGATTCTTTTAACTGTTTATGATAAAATATAAGGAGAAAAAATTAAAGATGATATTTGTAAGCTAAAGGAGAACATACCTTAAAGATTTGGAAAAGTCTTAGCCTCATAATGTAACACATGAAAACATACGTTTAGAAGAGAATACCAAGGGTGTGGTCAAGCAAACATTTTCTAAGGAGATTAGCATGGATAGGAGGAAGTCAGATACTATTCACCAAGATAATAGAAGTATATCCCTAAAGGAAGACAGGAAATGGTGGCTCATACCTGTAATCCCAGCACTTCGGGAGGCCAAGGCAGGAGGGTTGTTTGTGCCCAGCAGTTTGAGCAACCTAGGCAATATAATGAGACCATTTCTCATAGAAAAAAAATAAAGAAAAATAAATTAGTCAGGCATGGTGACACATGCCTATAGTCCCAGCTACTTGGGAGGCTAGGCGGAAGTATCTCCTGTGCCCAGGAGGTTGAGGCTGCAGTGAGCCATGATCATACCACTGCACTCTAATCTGAACAACAGAGAGTTACTCTGGCTCACAACAATAACAACAAAAACCCTGAAGGAAATTTAGATATTATAGGTGCTGGCTCTCCCATCACAGGCCCATAGTGCCAAGCAAGGTCTAAGGAATGAACTAATGTTAAAAGGGGACTCAGAGATTTGAGACCTCACTGGAGTCTCTGCTCCCAGCATTCTGCCACAGTGCTCCTCAGTTATCCCAGGTGTGGTTCCAGTGGGCCTAGGTATAGTGCAGGCTACAATGACCACCCTCCAGAGGGCAGAGGTAGTAAACTTTGGTGGACTCCTCATGGTACCATTTTCATTATGGCACAAAGTGCATGAGATGTGAGGGCATGGCTGCACCACCTAGACTTCAAAGGATACCCGGGAGAGCCTATGACACTGCTTCCAAGACCTTGGAGCAGTAGGGCAACCAGCATGCAACTTCAGCCTGGAATAGTTGAAAGAAACCTATTCCAGTGTATGAAAGCCTAGGCAACTTGGTGAGACCTCATCTCTACAATAAATCAAAAAATTAGCCGGGTGTGGTAGTGCCACCTATAGTTCCAGCTACTTGGAAGGCTGAGGCGGAAGGATCACCGGAGCCCAGCAGGTCAAGGCTGTGGTGGCCTGGAGAGGCCACTGCACTCCCGTCTGGGTGACAGAGTGAGACTCCAACTCAAAAAAAAAAAAAAAAGAAAAGAAAGCTGCTGTGTGGGCTGTGCCTAGCAATACAATGGAATTGAGGCTGCTTGAAGCCTTGGGGAGTCCTAACCCTCACATTACTGTGTTCAGAAGATAGGGCATGGAGTCAAAGAAGATTATACTAGGGCCTTAAGACTTAAGTTGTTTGCCTTGTTAGGTTTTGGGCTTCCTTGAGATCTATTGCCCATCTCTTCTTTTCTGTTTCTCTCTTTTGGAACGGGAACATCTGTCTATCTGTGCCTGTCCCAACATTGTATTTTGGGAGTATATAATTAGATTTCACAGATTCACAGCTGGAGAACAGGATGAACGATATCTTGAATCCAGAGATTCAAGGTATCGTTCATCCTATTCTGGATTTTAGATTTAAATCTGGATTTTAGATTTTTGAGTTTGCACTGAAACAATCAAGACTTTTGGGATTATTGGAATGGAATAAAATTACTTTGCATGTGAGAAGGACATGGATTTGGGGGAGGGGCAGAAGCAGTGCTGTGGTCTGAATGTGTCATCCCAAAATTCATAGCTGAAACTTAATCATCAATGTGGTCATATTAAAGTGTCGACCTCTGGAAAGTGATTAAGTCAAGAGGACAGAGCCTTCATGAGTGGGTTTGAGTGAGATTAGTGACCTTCAAAAGAGATGCAAGGGAACTATTTACCCCTTCTTCCATTTGAGGATACAGCAAGATCCGTTTATGAAGTCTTCACCATACCCTGAATCTGCTGGCACCTTGATTTTGAACTTACCAGTCTCCAGAACCGTGAGCAATACATTTATTGTTTATAAATTACCCAGTCTGTTATACTTTATTATAGCAACCCAAGTGGACTAAGATATCCCTGTTTTCATTGGGATATAATAAGCACATTATTATAACATCTTTAATATATATTAACAAGCTAAATTTAATAATGAATTTTATAAGCCAATGTTTCTATCACCTCTTGATGGAATAGATGATGTCTTTTAATTATCAGTATTCAGCACAAGAAGAAGTACACGGAAGCCAAAGATTATAATCCCAGCATGATAATTTGATCTAATTTAATCCTTGTCATCTAATTTGATCTAAAGACTGATTTGGGATTACCAAAGCAATAATTTCCAAATTTAGTATACATAGGGATTACATCAAGTGACTATGAAATGTGATCTTTCTAAGAATTCCAGAGATACTCATTCAGTGGCATAGGGTTGGATGCCCATATCTAATTTTTTCTTCAAAGACTGATGCAAATTTTCCTGTTAACATTTGATTAACACTGATATGTAGAAATGGAATGACTGTTTATTCTAATTTCTCAGATGTGAGTTTTTAAGAATAAATGCTCACCAGAGACCTTGAAATCATCTTCAACAGCAGTAAACAAAAGTGCAGTGATCAAATTTTGATGATTAAGAGTAAATGTGCATGTTTTAAAGCAGAGGTTTGAGTTGACAATTTTTAGAAATAGTAAGGAACTAACAAAGACATTTGCCTGAATACAAACTCTAAACAATTTCAAGTGAGCCTTCTCTTAAAAATCATATTTGATGTTCATCAGTTTGCAAATATATGGGTCATAAAGATATGATTCTGTGCCATCAAATCTGGGCACAGTAGTGTTGGCCATTAAAAGTTTAAAAACTTGTGATCTTGATAGCCTAATATAACTGTAAAGTGAAAAATAGAGAGCTAAAGAGGGAAAAAAATATAAAATAGACTCCACAAAACAATAGCAATCATAATCAATGTGTGTGTGTGCATTTTAATGTGTATGCATGTCCATTTTTAAGTAAACTGGTTGATCTGATATATGTAATTTTTATTACAGGCCAATTAAATTTTGAAAGACTGTGCAAAACTTTTAATTTAAAAATATTTGATTACAAACTGCTGCATATATACATATTTAATGGTTGGTTTAAAATGTGACAAAAACATAAAAGTATATACATGTTTTTACTTCTGACAGTTTTGAGGAAGATACGTACATAAATTTTTTCACATTAAGATTTTTTAAAATTATCAAATTATAAAAATTTAACTTTTATTTTTTTAAGAAGAAAACATTTTTGGTTTTTCACATTTGTTGTGTGGCCTGTCAGGAGATTGCTCCTATTGACCTGAAACTCCAGGAGGTATTAGGGTCTTTATAGGCATCATTTTCTGCCTCGGCTCTATTGACACCAAACAACTTAGCAGTTGGTGGTCCCTCAGGGTCAAAGACTAGGGAAAAGATCAATAAAAGCTGCAAATAATCTCATGTTGTTTTCACAGAGAATTCATAAAGTGAGAGGAAAAATAGAATGTGCTTCTCAACTGCTGACTTCTATGTCTGGACGCAAAGCTCCAAAGAAACAACATAATTTTAAAACTTAAAATGAGAAAACCTTCAGATAATAATTATTTTTTAATCAGCTTTATTAAAATATAGTTGCTATATGAAAAATCTGTAATGCTTAATGTATACAGTTAAGCGTGTTTGGACGTATGCAAACCTCTGTGATATTATCACCACAATCAAGGTAATAAACATATCCGTTACCTTCAAAGATTTCCTGGTGCCCTTTTGTGTGTGTATGTTTTGTTTTGTTTTGTTTTGGTAAGAACACTTAACATGAGATAGACTCTCTTAAGAATTCTTTGTACAATACTGTATTGTTAACTATAAGCATCATATTGTACAACAGATCTCTAGAATTTATTTATCTTGTATAACTAAAATTTTATACCATGGAGTAACAACTCCCCATTTTTACCTCCCTTGAGTCCCTGGCAACCACAATCCTGTTTTCTGCTTCTGTGGGTTTGACTATTTTAGATACCTCATGTAAATGGATTTATTCAGTATTTATCCTTCTATTAATGTTTCATTGCACTTAGCATGATGTCCTCTAAGCTTATTCATCCTGTTACCAATGGTAGGATTCTCTTGTTTATAAAGACTGAATAATATTTTATTGTATGTATATACCACACTTTCTTTATCCATGTATATGTCAGTGAACTTTTGGGTTGTTCCCATATCTTAGCTATTGTGAAAAATGCTTCAGTGAACAAAGGAGTGCAAACATCTCTTTGAGATCCCAATTTCAGTTATTTTGAATATATATTCAAAAGTGGGATTGCTAGAAAATATGATAGTACTATTTTTATTTTTTGAAAAGCCTCTATACTGTTTTCATAGTAGCAGAACCATTTTATATTTCCATAAACAGTGTTCAAGTACTCCAGTTTCTCAACATCCTTGCTAACACTTGTTATTTTTTACTTTGCTTTTGTTTTTATAATAGCCATCCTAAAAGACGTGAGATGATATCTCATGGTTTTGATCTGAGTTTTCCTGATGATTAGTGATGTTGTACATCTTTTTTATGTAACTGTGACCACTTCTATGTCTTCTTTGGAGAAATATCCACTTAAGTCATTAGCTTATCTAATAATTGCATTGATTTTTGCTTTGTTTGTGTATTTGTTTACAATTGAGTTGTAGGAGTTCCTTACATGTTTTGGAGATTAACCCTTATCAAATATATAGTTTGCAAATATTTTTCCCATTTCACAGGTTGCCTTTTAACTTTATTGATTATTTCCACTGTAGTGAAGAAGTTTCTTAGTTCGATAAAGTCCTACTTGGCTATTTTTGGTTTTGTTACCTGTCTTTCGGAAATCATGTTTAAAAAGTCATTGCCAAGACCAGTGCAAATAATAAGCTTTTCCCCTTAGTTTTCTCCTAGAACTGATAATTTCATGTCTCGTATTTAAGTATTTAATCCATTTTTAGTTGACTTTTGTGTATGGCATAAGACAAGGATTTGATTTTATTCTTCTGTAAGTGATTATTCCCTTTTCCCAACACCATTTGATAAAGATTGTTTTTCTCTATTGTGTATTTCTTGGCACACTTGTTAATAAACAGTTGACCATATAAGTGTGAGTTTTTTCCCAAGCTCTCTATTCTGTTCCACTGATCTATAAACTGTTTTAATTACTGTAAGTTTTCAATATAGTCTGAAATCAGGAAGTGTGATGCCTCAAGCTTTGTTCTTTTTACTCAAGACTATTTTGGCTATTCTGTGTTTTTTGTTGTTGTTGTTTTTGTTGTTATTGCTGTTTTTGTGGTTCCATATAAGTTTTAAGATTTGTTTGCTATTTCTTTTTTAAAAATCACTGGAATTTGATGGGGTTAGCATCGACTCTATAGACCACTTTGGGTAGTATGGATAGTTGAACAGTATTATGTCTTCTAATACATGAACACTGGTTTTCTTTCTATGTACTTGTCTCTTTTCAAATTTGTTTTGTCAGTGTTTTGTAGTTTTCACTGTACAATTCTTTCAACTCCTTGGGTAAGTTTATTATTAACTATTATATTATTTTTATGCTATTATAGACGGGATTATTTTATTTATTTCTTATTTAGACAGTTCACTGTTAGTGTATGAAAACACAACTGATTTTTGTGGGTTAATTTTGAATCCTGAAACTTTAATGAATTTATTTATAAGTTCAAACAATTTTTGGTAGAATATTAGGGTTTTTTATATATAAAATCATATCAACTGCAAACAGAAACAATTTTACTTCTCCTTTCCAATTTGGATGCCTTTTATCTCTCCTTTTTTCCTTATTGCTCTGGCTAGGACTTCTAGTACTATGTTGAATAGAAATAAAGAAAGTGAACATTCTTGTCTTGTTCCTGATCTTAAACAAGAAGTTTTCAACTTTTCACAATTGAGTATGATGTTAACTGTGGGTTTGTCACATATGGCCTTTATTATGTTGAGGTGCAATCCTTTTATACTTGTTGAGTGTTATTTTTTTTTTCATGAAAGAGTACTGAATTTTGTCAAATGCTTTTTCTATATCTATTTAAATTATACTAATTTTATCCTTCAATTTTTTTATGTTTGACATATGACATGTTTTGATTTGTGGTGAGTCATCCTGGCATCTCAGGGATAAATTTCACTTCATCATGGTGTATGACCCTTTTACTGTGCAGCCAAATTGATTTTTGGTAGCAGTTTTTAATATTTGTAATAGTGTTCTGTAATTTTCTTATATTGCAGTACCTTTGTCTGGTTTTGCTGTAAGGAGCATTCTAGTCTCATAAAATAAATGTGGATATGTTCTCTTTTCTTCAATTGTTTAGAATAGTTTGAGAAGGATTGATAAGAGTTTTTCTTTAAATATTTGATATAATTCAGCTGTGAAGTTATTCAGTCATTGACTTTTCCTTCACGGGAGACTCATATTACAGATTCAATCTCCTTACTTGTAATTGACCTATTTAGATTTTCTATGTCTTCATGAGTCAGTCTTTGTAGGTAGTATGTTTCTAGTAATGTATTCATTTCTTCGATGTTAACCAATTTGTTGGTGTAAAATTGCTAATAGTTTTTTTCTTATAATCCTTTGTATTTTTGTGGCATCAGAGTGTCTTTCTCTTTCATTTCAAATTTTATTTGAGTCATCTCTATTTTTTTCTTAGTTTATTTAAAGGTTTTTCCATTTTGCTTATTTAAAAAAAATAAATTGTTTTGTTTCATTAATCTTTTATATTGTTTTTCTAATTTTTATTCTGTTTTTTTTCTGACATAATATTCAGTATTTTTTCTTTCTGCAGTTTATTTTTCTTTTTCTAGTTTCTTTAAGTGTAAGTTAGGTTGGGTTTTTTTTGAGGTCTTTCATCTTTGGGCATTTATCACTATCAATTTTCCTTTTAATACTGCTTTTGCTGTATCCCATAAGTTTTGATATACTGTATTTTCATTTTCATTTGTCTCAAGATTTTTAAAGTATTATTTTATTTTTAATTAACACATAGTTATAGTAAATTATGTTTCCTTACATATACAAATGTAATGCTCAAATGAGGGTACTTAGCATATCCATCACTTCAAACATTTATCATTTTCTTGTGGTGAGGATAAACACAAGATAGTATTTGATTTCTCTATTTTCTGCACTGTGAATGCACTTATTCTCATTTGATCATCATTTACTTATTTTGTTTCTAGTCTCTAATGACAGTGACTGAGATACCTGAACCAGATAAGCCTAATGAATGAAATCAGTTAAAATTTTGTTATCTGTGTTTACCAATTTTTAAAGTAACTTGTTCTTCTGGTGACAATGTTCCTGTTGTTTTATTTTAAAGAATAATTAAATGTGTCTAAAAATATATATGTCCCAAACTATTTATAATAGCATTATTTATAGCAAAAACGTGGAGTATTAAAATTCTAAAAATAAGTCATTATTAAATATAAGTGATTATTTAAATATATCAGTTTAATCTACAAGATATAATATTTTAGTGAACCTACATTTTAAAATACCAATATGAGAAAAGTAAAACACTAAATCTACAGAAACAAAACTGTATAGACATTGTTCAAATTTTTTTGAAATGTGTATATTATCCATTTCTGTAGGTATATACATGTTGCTCTACCTTATCTCTATGTGACTGCCAAGACACCAAAATGATAACAGTGACTACCTGTGGTTGATGATAGTATTTGTTTTTCTCCTCCTTCTACTCCTCTTTAGTTTCCTTAGTGTATTCCTCTTTTTTCCTTCATATTTGTAAATACGTTTTATCGCTTGCAGTGTTGTCAGAACAAGACTTGTTCATGGACCGGGTGAGCCACACATGACATTTGATTTATCCACAGAGAAATGAGAATAGCATGCTCTGCTTTTACCCTGCGCCACATACAGGCACTTCTGCCTCTGAGCAGGTGTAGCTTTGACTGCTATTACCTTGAAGAACAGGTGGCATGGCCTTGTAGCAACAGCATACAAACTTTTTTGAGCTTTGGGTCCCAAATATCTAAATGTAAAGCTTGAACACTAGCAAAATGAACCAGTTTTCAGGATACTTCATAGTTAAACTGCACTTTGTTTTCTGATTCAAAGAGTTTATGAATTCCTTCTTTGCAGTGTGATTCCACTCAAGAGGAAATTATATGACACAACCTGCAAATTTAACTTTAAAAATAGGCACAGCAAAAGGTATCACCATAATGTCTATAATAGAAAATGCTACTGTTAATATCTATTTTTATATAATCCACACTGTGCTGCTCCAGGATATTACTTTTTAATCAAATGAACCATAATTTTTGTGCATAGTATTTACTAAGAAAATGAAAAAGTTAATTTTATAAATTTACTAGGTTTACATGTATATAAATATATAAGAAACCAAATTTTAAGTGTGGCTTATTTGTACATTTTCATATATTTAAATTTCCAGATAATTATATTTATGTACTTATATATTAATACATTCAATTAGAATTTTTTATTGTGTGCCTATAGACATTTAACCTTCTCTTCTGTAAGATGCTTAATATACCCATACCTATAGAACATCTTTCTGCTTCAGAAATGAATATCTTGATAGTACAACTATGTGTAAGGGCAAATAGATCTTTGTATATAATATACCTCCTATGATTACTTTTGTCTGTGGCTCCTGTCTTTACAAAAATCAGGTTTGAGGTTATACCTTTTACAAACTCTTTTACAGATGCAAGTTTGGCTCCAAAATGCCTCCCTTGACAACCTAGTTCTAATTCTTTACCTTTCCTTTATAGACATCAGTATAATATGATAAATAGTATTCCATAATCATTGATTTATTCGACTGCTTTTATTGTCAGACTGTAAGCTTCTTTTATTGGACAACTCGTATTATTTTTCATCTATCTACCTACAAATGGTGGCACCTTCCCATGAACTACCCCCGTTACAAGAGGGAGTACAAGATGGGGCACATGTCAATGTGAGAGAAACCCTGTGTTAGTGGAACTTACATGCTACTCAACAGACCTTGACAGTAAACAGAAATAGAAATGATTCTATCAGAGAGTGATCAATGGTAGGAAGAAATAAATGCAAGATGAAGTAATAGAAAATTACATCTTTGGGTAGATGGGGTTCATGAGGTTCTTTAGTTATGTCTGTAGGGAGTACTTTTTGGAGTAGTTTGCAATTCATCTGAGGGCTTAAAGATGAGTAAAGCCAAACCTTACACAGAAATAGAGCATAAGCTATGCAGAGGGAAGAACAAAGTGTTTGAGTAAGAAATGGATATGATACATACAAGGAAAAGGAACTCGGTGTGACTGACATAACACAAGGAAAGGAGAGAGTGATTTCTTTTGGGTCCCAGTTGAACAGAATTTAAATTTTTTAAGAACTAAAACATATAGCACAAGTTAATTTTTAGTAAAATTTTATGATGCAGTCTCCTTTTGTTAATTCTGGTTAAATGGATCATATCAGTTGAAAGATTTGGATAGATCAAGGGCGGCCTGAAGGTATAGGGCTGTGCTTTATAACAATTCTTAATTATTTTGGACAGATATAAACTAACTTGTTTCAAATTATAGTGATTTATGACAACTGCTTTTACAAAGTGATTCATTACTTAGTATAGGTATTTAATTTATTCTTTTTCATAACACATCATATTTTATAATCATTCACCTTATGTTGCTGATAATTTTATAGTTTGTGTCAACAAACTATCTAGCCAAGTTTCCTATACTTGTTGGGTTTAAAACACTTTTACATAGTTGAAGATTTCTGTATATGATGTACATAAAGCTTACTTTCCTAACCCCCCAAGGGAAGTCAAAAGTATTCCCTTCAGTGTGGGGGATATATTTGTTCTTGCTTCAAATCATCTAAATTCTAAAGCTCATTGTACACTACAGATCTTGTTTCTATGGTTACCTTGGGAAAGAAGAATTTATGTTATTACACACAAACTCACTGTTTTAAGAATGACCAAAAAGGGGAAGAAACCACACACGCATTTCCATTATTTTTAACCTAGGTCAGCACAAGATTAGAGGGGCAAAAAATAGAGTGGGAAGTTAAAGTCAAAAACAGAAAATAAAAAGAAACAAAAAAGTGTGTACAGAAATCTTTGAGCACAACATTAAATAATTATATTCTCCAAGGACAAAAGCACACTCTGTACATGCGTGCATGTGCATTTGTGTGTGTAGTTTTAAAATATCCCAATGGATAGGAAGAAGTAACTTTGATGAAAGGTCAATGAGTTTGAAAGGTGACCTTCTACAATTAAAAACCAGAAAAAAGATTAAAATGCACATCTCTATTCTACTACTAAGATAATCCTAACTTCCTGTTAATTGTTATTTCAAAGGTGATAAACAATTATAAAAGGGAAAATAAATGATCACAAAACAAATAGAGAATCTTGTGAATGCATCACTGAGTACTTAAAAATTATATATGTAGATTTATCTTAAAAAATATTATCATGCACTTGTATTTGTAAAATTAAGATGAGTTACATCATATATTAGATATTGAAATATGAGAGGTAGCCGGGCTCGGTGGCTCAGCCTGTAATCCCACGCCTTTGGGAGGCTGAGGTGAGTGGATTGCCTGAGCCCGTGGGTTCGAGACCCGCCTGGGCAAGCGAGACCTCATCTCTACAATAAATCAAAAA